>VDFB02072550.1:0-166508 GCA_007258455.2 Sequoia sempervirens
TAAATACCCCCTCTTTTCTCTCATTTTGGAGAGATCATTTTTGTGTAGCCAAACTCTTGCAGTTTTGTTTCTCAATCCACACTTAGCTTTTTTCATGTTTCCAAGCATCATTTGCATCTCACATCACACATCTTGTGCCATCTAAGGAGCATACACATCCAAGATCGAAGGGCCAACCAAAGGATCGACTCAACGCAAGGTATAAAGTTTCATTTCGTGGCTTTTTCTTGTTTTGTTTCCAACTTAGGCTAATCTCGAAGTGTAGGTTGTTTTAGTTGTTTATTTGCACTCTTTAATTTGTTACTTGATTTCTAACCACCTAATTCGACCTATCACAACTTGATTCACAAGTGTTTAGTAATTTAGATAGAAGTTACATTAAATTTATTGAATGTAGATGTATGCACTTGAGAACTATTATCTAGATATATCTATTGTTCATGTTTAATTTATGTACATTCTATATATCATGTGCACACTTGTATATATTTAGAATTGTTTTAAATTTAAATTGAACACATGTACATGTTCCATGTTATTTCTATTAGATCTAGATCTAGATATATTAAAGCAAGGTCTCATTGCTCCTTTAGGTGTACATATCATGGAAAATGTACCTATTCCACCTTCGCATACACTATTTGCAAATACTAATAGTGAGATTAGGAGATTGAGAGATTCATTAACTGATGGTATAAACACAAACATATATGTGGACACTTGCATGTCCATATTACAAATCCTAGAACAAATAAGAGATAAGCTTGGGGATACTAGTGCATTTTTCCCCGATAGAGTAGTTGCTATTCTTTCCCACATTTGGGAAGATGTATGTGGTGAGGTTCCCTCTTCTTAAATAAAAGATGTTGTGACCAAAGATCTGATTAAAAATTGATGTTTTGCATTCTATGAAAATAAACGTAAGGTGAGGGGATTCCAAGTCACCAAATGTGTGGATGTTGCTATGGTTGCATTGATCTACTAGTGATTTCTTGCAGCACATGGTCAATATCCAAATAGTGACCAACTTCCATTATGTTTTGTTCAACAGTTGTATGTTGAGGTCCATTTGGGCCTCAAAGTCAACTACTTGGATATTCCACCATATGTTGGTCAGGGACATGGTAGGATTGCCGATAGGCCCACCTATCGTCGAGCAGGTAGACCAACCCCGATGTTTAGGGTATTGGTTGGTGATAGGTCTCCTACTCTCACCCCAACTTTGGCCCCCTTAGTGGATCAAGTTGTCATTGCTTCCCAAAAGTAAGCAATTGATAATGTGGGTGATATTTCAATTGTGACCACTAGGATATCTACTGATCGTGTGGGTTAGTATTTGATGTTTAGACATTCACGATCCATAGTTCCATTTGTAACACAACACAACATTGATCCTTTTACAATGGAAAACATTCCTACACCCACACAACTAGATGGACTTACAAGAGAGATGTCATGTAGGAATTTGCATTGTTTGGTAGAGGACCTCCTGGAGGAATATGCATACATTGCATTAGACCATGAGATCTCTATAGACCAGGTTAGAGGTCATTTGGGACATGTATCGGTTCATTCACATCCACCATCCCTTCATTCTCATCACTCTCAGCTCGACACCAGTGCAACACATAATGATCCACCTATAGATCATTTGGTTGCTGGCACATAGGCTACTGATCATTTAGTTGACCTAGAGAGGTTACAAACTATGGGTTATATAGACATGTTGGCTGGTCTAGGTTCATCATCGTTGATGCCATCTCATCTCGTTAGCCCACTTCACTCATCATTTCTAGCACAACGTGTGATGAATCAGATGGATGTAGATCTTAACATGTCGAATAACCATCTCATTTGGTTGATTTCGTGGTGATGACCATTGCAGAGGGCTCAGATCATCTGATGCCACCTATGCAAGTACATGTGTATCTATTTGTATGTGTGCATGAGCATGTTCCATTCAATTTTTTTTAAATTATTTAAATTTTAGTTTTAAATATTCATGTAATGTATGCATTGTGATATAAGAGAGATTCGCTACACATAGGTCTCTTTGTTCTCAAGAGATCACTAGGGTATGAACTACCCTTATACACCTCAGTATAAGTGGATTAACGAAATGGTAAAGAAGTATACCCAACTTATGTTTATGAGAAAACTACTTCATACCCTGAGAGAGTAAAACTCCAAGATTTTTGCTCAGATGAGTGAGCTCTCAACCAAAAGACAGTAGCATGGTTTCAAGATGCTAGCACAATGCACTAAATAACACACTGGCTTCCTAAGCAATAGAGGGCTCAAGAGATCAATCGCGTGGAACCAGGTTTCACTTCTAGGCTCAAATTTGGGATGTACTAAATGAAATGAACAAACAAGAAGCCAAAAACTATAAAAAACACAAGAGGACTTGGAGAAAACTTACCTCTTACTGGACATTTGAGTCTTCACTCCAAGCTCTGCTTTGTGACCTACAAATAGAAGAATGAGGGGAAAAGTTTGGGGCTATATAGGGGTTTGCCTCAGTCAAACCCTCATTTTGGTGTTCCCACCTCCACTGAAAACTAAGTTGGAAAGGAGTGCAAAAAAACTAAATAAAGCATGTGGTGAAAGCAAAACCCACTTCGGGAGTAGAAACCACACCACAAAGTAGTAAATAAACAAGTAGGAAAGGAGAGTGAGAGTGAGAGAGAGAGGCTTACCCACGGGCCTAGACCCTCTCCGAAGCACACGAATGCACTGTTGAGTGCTTGCTTGAGAGTTGTTGCTATTGGAAAGACCTCAATCCGACATGGCTTCGCTTGTGAGAGTACTGCTATCAAGGATGAAGAGTACTCAAAGAAGGAGAAAAATGTTAAGAGAGCTTGAATGAATGACTTCCAACCCCAAATGAGAGTAAGGAAGGGGTTTTAGATGCATGCAAGAGTGGAAAAGATCCGTTTCATTCAAAATATGACTACTAGGACACATGTCGAGAGAGTCAAGATTCTAGATTCCTTGTTTCAAACTCGAAAAATCGTTAGGATGCTAGAGCGCCGCGCAAGCATCCAAAGTTTAGATTCTTGGGAAATGTGTCCTCAAGCTTTTGTTGCTCTACCATAAGTCCACATGGAGTCAAAATCATGAATCCTCGGACTACCCATCCATAGATGACTAGTGGCCCTAGATGATACGCAATCAACATGGGAGTGGATAGAGGGGGCCCTCTGTTGCTTAGGACAGATGGACGACAATGATACATGCCACATCTATACACACTAGTATGACCAGGTGAGGACCATTGCACCACTACTGTGCCGGGTGATGGCCGTGACCATTTCTTTTTAGATCAAAATAGATGAGTGAGGCTTGCACCTACACAGGGGCCTTGTCCACATGATCAAAGAGATGGTGGAGTGCAAGATAGTTTTTTCCTGGGGGCACAACTTGTTAGCACACCTCTACCAAGAGATAGGTTAGTACGTTCACTATGAGTACCATAGCCTTATTGCATGCATACTTTTACTGGTGTGGGATTTTTCCCACATCATGTGCACTAGGACAATTGGTTTTCCCCAGTGATGGCCATATCGGATCCCCATGGTCCATTGGTACGATATGACAGGCCAGTGGAGGTTTGGAAATTTACAATTTTGGTGGCTATAGTTTGATACTCTTATTGCAGACAGGGTCAGATGGAGACCCTATCAATTTTTTAGATGGGTGGATGATAGCAAGAACTTGAGGAACCTTCAGCGGGACCCTTTTTTGGTAGGTCATCTCAATTATATTATAGTACCATACTACTAGAGTTAGGTCATGTGACAACATGGCCATCCACAGATGATTCCACCAGATGTGTCCACATATACTAGGGCTTATAAAAGTACGGTGAGACCCAAGGATCACCCTCACCGCACCATCACTGATTTTGTTCTTTTTGATGATGATGAGCCTAACCACGATTTTCTTCCCATAGCGGTAGTAGATAATGTTGAGGTTGTTGTAGATTTTGTGTGGTGGTGGGATAGGCACCGTCCTCCTCTGTTCGGTAAGGGTTTCCCTAGAGGGGATCGTGGTCCACAGGGGGACTTGCCACCCCAACCTTCATAGGACATACAAAGAGGGAACCAATAGGCCGGTGAGGAGGAGAGGTCATAGGAGGAGGAGGCAGTACCTTAGAGATTGAGGCGGTGGAGGAGATCAGACCCCCCAGTAGCTACCCCTGTCTCATTAGCACCACCCGCACCTACTGCTACAATGACAATGGCCTTGGTGGATCTGGGAGTGGCCACTGATACCGATGGTGTGGGTCCAAGTGTCAATCCTCACCTTGACCTGACATGGTAGCCAAGGGACCTAGGTATACAAAGCATGCTATTTATGTTTCAGTACTTTCCTTTTTTTTGTTTATGATCACATTTATATGCCATGTGATACTAATTTCTCTTTTCTTTCTTTGTGGTTGTAGAGGATGCACAGGGATGGACTAGGCTAATGGCTCATTTCATAGCAGAGGTGGCCCTTGCCATACCGATCCAAGGGATGGTTCTTGAGGCTTTCCAACCATTGTTTGTAGGGCATCATTCCCACATTTTTGAGCTGATAGCCTACTTGAGGATCGCCTATGAGAAGCGGGGGGAAAAGATCATCCAGTAAAACTATGAAGCTCACCACCATTCGTGGGAAGTGTGATCAGCTACTGGGGGAGCTATAGACAGTGCTCTTTGAGCAAGACATGATAGTGATGAGGACTGACACCACCAAGTAGGTGTGTGAAACCTTGTAGAGTCACCTCGATGATCTTGACAGGAAGCCAACAACTGTAGGAGGAGATGAGATAGGTGCAGATGACCATATGCTCCCTGCAGCGAGAGATCAAAGGGATGCAGGTAGCTTTGTTGGCACCATGCATGCACCGATCTCATTCTATGACCACCATGCAACCCATCCCTAAACCATAGCAGCAACAACCAAAGCCGAAGGACTCTAGGAGCCATGCGTCATAGCCATAGGGGCTCCTCATTTTGTACATCATTTTTGTAGCGAGAGATATATACACATATGTATACTTGTAGATATTTTGTATAGATACATATTCAACAGCCACCCATTTTTTATAGTAGTGGCTCGATACATGTATATGACATTCCATACATACATGCATATATATATGGACATATTGGTTTTGACATCGTGGCATTGTTTATTTTGATGTGTATGCTTTTTATTTTTCATGTATGTTGATGGTATGGATATTACATGCTCATATGGATGTATGTTTACATTAGATGTTAATATGAGTTAATAAACACACATAGTTGTTTGTTAATTAAATACCACAATGATCTAATTGCCTTAAAAGATGTAATGTGATGCATGGATACATAGCGTGGAAAGACATATGTATGCATATTATTCACATACACACACATAGTCACATCATAACACAAAAAATTTCACAATGTGTTAATGAGTAATGTCAATACATGTAGTGCTACTCCCATTTTAAAGAGAGAACACCATACATATGACACATTGGACATTACACATAGTATCGACGAAGATGCATCACATTAACAGGTTCTTTTAGAGGTGTTCCATCCATAGATGATAATCCATAGGCATTGGAACTAGTTAGGACTAAATTTCCCTCTCTAATCAGGTGGCACGTTTACATTTCTCTGGTTTTCATAGAGAACCAGGTCTCTAAGTTTAAATGTCCTAGGAAGCACACTTTGATTATATTATCTTGATGGCGATCATTGATAAGATTTAAGATGATCGAGGGATTGTAATCGACACTCATCGAGCATCTCTAGCTTATGCAAACGATTGACCCGATAGGTTTCATCATCAATTAACCCTTTAAGGGAAACCCGTAAAGACAAAATTTCCAACTCTAAAGGCATGATAGCTTTGGCACCATACACGAGATTGTAATACATTTTTCTTCTCGCCATACGAACACTCATGTGATAGGCCCACAAAGCATATGTTAATTGAATATGCCAATCCTTACCATGCTTATTAATTATTTTACAAAGAATGATCTCAAGAGTTTTGTTTGATGCTTCTACTTGGTCATTAGATTGTGGATAGTATGGCATAGAAAATCTATGTTGGATATGAAATTTCTCTAAGAACTACTTTATTTGTTCTTGAATGGTGTGCCATTGTAAAAAACAAGTGTAGTAGGAAATCCAAAATGATAAATAATGTTGTTCATAAGGAAGCTCAACATTTGTGGATTGGAGTGGAATAGATTCGACCCATTTCATGAAGTAATCCGTAGTAGTAATAATAAAGGTATGTATCTTGGAGAAAGGAGGTGATATTTTTCCAATAATATCCAACCCCCACTTTGTGAATGACCAAGGAGAGGTTTGATTTTGTAACTCTTGGGTAGGCGCATAGATAAGATGACTGTGTTGTTGACATTGAAGGCACTTTTTAACAAAATCAAAGGAATCTTGTTCCATCATTTGCAAATAGTACCCCATGTGTACCAATCTTCTTGCTAGGGATCTACCACCAAAATGTCCACCCCCGAAGCCTGAATGGGATTCCTTAAGGGAAAGGGGTATTTCCGCTTTAGTGAGACATTTGAGAAGAAAGCCATTATAGGATTTTCGATAAAGAACATCAAATAAAATGATATAACATGTTGAAAGCTTCCATATAAGAGTGCGATCATTTTTTGTTGCATCATCAGGAAAGTTTCTAATCTTTAAGAAATTATAGATACTAGAGAAACATTCTCCCAAGTCTACATGAGAACACATAAAGGATTCAGATTCAGGTTGATCGAAAACCATAGGGGTTCTCAAGATCTGAACCACAAAGTGGTATTCTTTTGTATCCTCTTTAGAAGGTACCAAGGAAGCAACACTTGCCATGGCATTGAAATGTCTATTTTCCCTCCTAGGGACATTATCTATTGTGAAAGAGAAGAATCGATTAAGCAAGGACAAAGCAAGGTCTCAATACTGGGATAGCTTACTTTGTTTAGCTTGATAGGTCCTCATGATCTGATTCACAATGAGCTTAGGGTCGCCTAATAGACGCAGATGTTCAATTCTTAGTGCAATTGCAACACACAAGCGAACAATAAGAGCTTCATATTCAGAGATGTTATTGGTGTAAGGAAAATATAATTGAAAGAATAGAGGGACCGGTTTACCTTTGGGGGATATTAAGACCACGCTTGCTCCAGAACTAGTCTAACACCTCGATCTGTTGAAATACATTTTCCATTCAAGGCCATAATTAACCACAAAAATATTGTCATCAAGGAACAAATCCAACCCTGGGAAGGAACAAGATGAGGGAGCATCTTCCAATTGATTGGAAACCACTTGACCCTTTATTGACTTATGAGTAATGAAATTTATATCAAACTTAGAGAGAAACATAACTTATTTCGCTAATGTCCCGACAAGGTCAACACTAGAGAATAGATGCTTTAAGGGATCCGTTTTTACTATGACATGATTTTTGACATGGAGAAGGTAGTGTCTCAACTTCTGTAGTGAAGACAAGAGTGAGGCATTATTTCTCCATGGAGGAATAACGAGTTTGATAATCGAATAGAACGTGAATGATGTAGTAAACCACTCTTTCTTTCCCTGTGTCATCACACTGAGCCAACAAAGCTGCAAAGGTACATGGTGATGTAGCAAGGTAAAAAAAAAAAGGGTCTATCTTGCATAGCCAACATCAATACAGGAGATTGGCCAAATATGGCTTGATGGAATCAAAGGATTTTTGGCACTCCTCATCCCATATGAACCAAACATCTTTTTTCAATAAATGAGTGAAAGGAAGGGTATGATCAGCCAAATGAGATATAAGTATATGAATCACTGAAATCTTCCCTTGTAAACTTTGTAACTCAGTGATATTCCTCGGTGGAGGCATGTTTACAATGGCATCAATTTTATTCGTGTCAACCTCGATTCCACAATGAAAAACTATGAACCCAAAAGCTTACTGGAATCCACATTGAAGATGCACTTATGGGGATTGAGTCTCATCTTATAGATTCAAAGCCTTTCAAAGATAAGACAAAGGTTCTTCACATGATCTTGACAGGTTATCAATTTCACCAAGATGTTGTCAACATAGTATTCTAAGATCTTATGGATAAAATCGTGAAATATCAGGGTCATCGCTTGTTGGTAAGTCACTCCTGACCCAAAGGGGATGAATACATAACAGAAAGTACCCCATAGTGGTAGTGAAGGATGTATTATAGTGATCCTCCAAGTGAATACAAATATGATTGTAACCCGAGAAGACATCCATAAAAGATAACAATGCATGGCCTGCAATCGAATCCACAATCATATCTATATTAGGAAACACAAAATCATCCTTAAGAGAGGCCTTATTAAGATCTCAAAAGTCAATACATATAAAAATACGACCATCATGCTTACTAACAATGACTATAGTCGAGATCCAAGGGGAGTAGTCAAATGGATAGATAAATCCCGCTTTCAACAACTTCTCTATCTTAGTTTTGACCATCAACACCACCCTGGGATTTATCTTTAAGGATTTTGCTTAGCTAGCTTGGCGTCAGGACATAGGATGATATTGTGAATGACTATAGACTCATCAATACTAGGCATATCCTCATACATCCAAGCAAAAATATCAAGATGAGAGTGCAAGAGATCAGAATGTTCATCCGCTTCTTTTGAAGAAAGACACTTCCCAATCTTAATCACTTTTTTTGAGGACTTAGGATCCATAAAGACTGCAATAGTATATATTTTAAGGAGAGAACTACAATCTTCAGGGTGAGATATTAGAACATCATTACTAATGTTAGATAGAGGGTCTTCCTCATCAATACTCAAGATAGATTCTCCAAAGTATGCTTGTTTATGTAGGTGATACAATAATCATTTCTTGTGATGAAAAGAAGGAAATGCAAAAGAGGAACCTAGGAATTCCTCCAGCGCTTTATGCGAAGAGAAGACATCTAAAGGGATTTTCTCAGCCTGCTCCTTCTCCTCTATCAATTGAGGATGGACCAAACTCAATGGCTTGGCCAAAATAATGCTAACACTCCTCCAAGGTTTTTTTTTAGATTGTTCAATAAAGCATCCCAAACCCATATAGTGCTTCCATGGCTTAAACTGGATAGGGACTTAGATTCCTTGTTTGATATGCCCTAGGCCTTTCTACCCATAGCCATATCGAGAGGCGAGTTCATATCCAAACCCATAATGAGTTCACAAAGCTTTAGGAGGTGGCAACTATACATAGGGTGTTTCATTCCACCAATGGATGTCGAATGTCTCTATAGGAGCACTTCCACCTTCTTTACTAGGTTCACAAATATTAACCTCCTTCGCAGGAGTGGGATTACTCTCTTCAGCAGAGGAAGGAGTGGTCTCCTAAACAAGGTCACACTTTTATTCCCCAGTGGGAGCATTATCCATCTTTGTATCAGAAGTACCTAGAAATTCTATGAAAGAGGGGTTTGCCTTGTATTTTGCGATGAAGAATTTAGAGAATTCCAAGAAGCCCCATATCATCACCAAGGAAAGCATTCGATTGAGAGGAGGAAGGGGAAGATGGGGGATACTTAAGGTCCTTTACTTTAGGTGGTTCATCTCTAACGACACTCACTTCAGGAATGAATTCCACAGAGGGTATCAATGAAGAACATGCCATAGCATCAATAGTTAAGGAAGAGATACAGTTATTGAGAGTGGATACAACTGAAGCACAACCAACAACCTCTAGCTCACAAAGATGAATTGCTTATGGATCTTCTTTAGTCCTAACCACTCGATTATTTGCTACAAAATTTAAATAATGATGTAAAGTAGGGGTAAAAGCACCCAAAGCATGAATTTGAGGTCTCCCCAAGAGAAGGTTATATGGTAATGACCCAGGCATCACATAAACTAAGGTAGGCAAGGTAACGTGACCCAGCTACAAAGGTAGTATTATTGTACCTAGAGCTTGATGACCAACATTATCAAACCCATGAATATACAAGGAAGAAGCTGCTAAAGATGAATCAACTTTAATTTTAGGTAATAGGTTGATATCGCAAACATTGAGAGCCGAACTAGTGTCAATGAGAGTACGCCTAATACTGATATTATTAACATTAATTATAATCATCAAGGGATCTGCTTGCTTCTACACATCCGAAGGTGGGAGTTCTTGTGGATGGAACATGATATTCGATGAATCCACTTGAATATGAGCCAACAATGCATTAACATCCGTGGGCCTAGCAAAGGAAGACAAGAGAACATTTTGTAAAGCTTCCTAAAGCATCTCTTGGTAAACCAAAGTGGTCTGAAGCAAATCCCAAAGTGAGATCTTAGCTAGAGTAATGTGAAGTTACTTGACAAGATCATAATCACATGGTTCTTTGATCACGGGTTTAGGTGCTGAAGGAAGTTTTGATTAAGAAGGTAAAGAAGTAGGGACTTGAGTGGGTTGTGATGCAAGAAAAGAAGGTTGTTGATCCAAGTTTTGCTTATTTCTCCTTGTATTATATGTATTATGTATTCCCAACAAAATTATAGGAAGTGGAGTCTGTAGCTTTCACAAACCTTGAATATAAGTCCGATGAATCACTACGACACAAAATCCCATAGATAGAATAGTTCTCCCTAGAGGACGAGTCAACCGGGGTCACATAAATGATGGGTTTCTTAGGGCTTGGAGGAGCCACAAAGACCACAACCACATTTACTGACTCCTCGGCTTGTAGGGGGGTCTATTAGGAAGATTTGCAAATAGGGGAGAGCAATTCCAAGAAGTCATCTAGAGGATTTTCCAACATATTGAAATCTTCCTCAGAAAAGGGGTTATCATAAGCATGCAACATCGTGAAAATAGATTCGACGTGTTCACACCAGGTTCACTAAAATGTGATATAAGAGGGATTCACTACACATGGGTCTCTTTGTTCTCAAGAGATCACTAGGGAACAAATTTACCTTATACACCTTAGCATAAGCAGATTGACGAAATGGTAAAGAAGTATACCCAAGTTATGTTTCTAAGAAAACTACTTCGAACCTTGAGAGAGTAAAACTCCAAGATTTTTTGCGTCAGAGGAGTGAGCTCTCAGCAAAAAGATAGTAGCACGATTTCAGGACACAAGCACGACACGCTGTCATATAAAAGATGTGCTTGTGGCCTAAGCAATAGAGAACTCAGGAGCTCAAGTGGGTAGAACCAAGTTTCACTTTTGAGCTTAGATCTGGGATGTACTAAATGAAATGAGAAAACAAGAAGCCAAGAGCTATAATAAACACAAGGGGACTTGGAGAAAACGTACCTCTTACTGAATGTTTGAGTCTTCACTCCAAGCTACACTTTGCAACCTACACATAGAAGAATGAGGGGAAAAGGTTAGGGCTGTATAGGGGTCTACCTCATTTAGACCCCCATTTTGGTGTTCCCACCTCCATGGACAACCAAGTTGGAAGGAAGTGCAAATGAAGTAAACAAAGCGTGTGGTGAAAGCAAAACCCACTTCGGGAGTAGAACCCGCACCATGAAGTAGTAAATAAATAAGTAGGAAAGGAGAGTGAGAGCGAGAGAGAGAGCATTACCCATGTTCCTAGACCCTCTTCAGAGCACACAGATGCAACGTTGAGTGCTTTCTTGAGAGTTGTTTCTGGAAGGACCTCAATTCAGCATGGCTTTGCTTGTGAGAGTTCTACTATCAAGGATGAAGGGAACTCAAAGAAGGAGAAGAATGTTAAGAGAGCTTGAATGAATGACTTCCAACCAAAAATGAGAGCAAGGAAGGGGTTTTTGATGCATGCAAGGTGAAAAAGAGTCATTTCATCTGAAATCTAATTGTTAGGACACAGGTCGAGAGAGTTAAGATTCTAGATTCCTTGTTTCAAACTCGAGAAACAACCATGATGCTAGCGTGCCATGCAGATGTCTGCACACTGCACAAGTGTCTAAAGCCTATATTCTCAAGAAATGTGTCGTCAGGATTTTTTTGCTCTGCCACAAGTCCACATGGAATTGGAATCACAAAATTCTGACTCATGATATTTTTTCATGAATGCTCTAAGGTGTCATAAATGCTAGGCAAAAGTGCAAAAATGTCGAATTTCCCTTAGGTGTAATTATGTGACATTACATGTACATATTATAGATGGACATACCTCATGTTACTCCTAGCTTGGGTTTAGATCATGTACTTTAGCATGATTCAATGGATGATAATGCTTCCAATGGACATGTGAGTTTTAAATTTATATATATATGTGTGCATACATGTGTATATATATCTAGATAGATATTTAAAAATACAATGTAATACATTCTTAAATTTAAATTTCATTTATATATATATATATATATTATACGTATTTAACATGCATGGTGTACAATTTTATCTCCAGGGCTTGATACATCCATCAAAGTAGGATTCACATTCAGAGGGTCATTCGACTAGGAGTCAACATGACTATTAGGCTGCATTGGATCTACGAGTTGTTGTTCACATTATATATGACATGATACATTTGATGAGCTCTAGTACATGTTTGTTAGTTGTTGATACATGTTATATTACCTCTAGACATTTGATGATGTCTAGTACATTTGTTAGGTTGTTGGTACATGTTATTACCTGCATTTGATGATCTCTAGTACATTTGTTAGATTGTTGATACATGTTATTCCCTAAATTTGATGATCTCTAGTATATTTGTTAGGTTGTTGACACATTATTACCTGCATTTGATGATCTCTAGTATATTTGTTAGGTTGTTGATCTACATTATTACCTACATTTGATGATCAATCTCTAGTACATTTGCAAGGTTGTTGATACATTATTATATTTGATGATCTCTAGTACATTTTCTGATATGATATATACATACATGTGTTTGAGCTTAAAAATATTCATTTTCTTATGTTTATATATTTATTTTATTAATCTATGTGCATGTACTTCTTTGCTTATAACATGTTTATATGTTTATACATTCATCTATCTACATATACATGTGTTTGATTATGTTTAAATGTTTCCATGTTAATCTACATGTGTACATGTACATGATGTTTATACTCAATCTAGTGTTTATACATTATTTCTAGATAAATAAAAAACTCATGCTCATGTATTTATGATTTATATATGTTAAAACTGTTATTTACATGTACATTAAATACATTATGTACGTACACACGTATGTAGTTTTACACATGTACACACACATGTAATGTTATAAAATTTGAATAAAAGACATATATGAAACTAGTTATATTATAATCTAATCATAAGAATAATCTAGTTCAAGAAAAAAAAAATTAAGTATTGAATCCTTGCTTAGGATAGAAAGACCTGGAAAAGATTACTTGAGAGTGTACAATTTTTAAGAAAAACAACATAGTTCATACTTCATAATTTACAAAATACTAGGCATGAATACTTCATAATTCAATTAGTTAGAAATAACATGGTAGAAGAGAAAGATTAGAGAAACAACAAAGTAAAATAAGGCATAAAAATATATAGTAAGTTAAAAAATATTCTCTAAACATAATAAGACATGGATGAGATAAGAGTTTTAGCAAGATGAGGCCCTAATCATACAAGAGAATAATTATTGGAAAAAAAAATAATAATGATCCAAATCAAATCAAAGATTCTTGAACTTAAGAATTCCATGGAACAAATATACAATATAATTGGAATTTAGGAAAAATGATTTAAAAAAACTTCACTAGGTTTCAAACAAGTACTGAAAGCATATATATGAGTTTACATGCAAGGGGAAAAAGTGAGAGATGATGCTATAAGTGGAGTTGAAATTTCAAATGAATCAAAGATTCTTGAAGAATTCCATGGAACAAATATGTAATTGGAAATAATTCCCAATGTGTTTCAACCACTAATTTGTGTCCAAATAAATTTAAAATACTTGTCAGCAACATATATTATAAGTAACTAAAATAATCTAGAGTTCAAACAAGTTACTATAAGTTATCACTTGAACACATGTATACATGTACAAGTGAACTTGAAAATCATGGATATAATCTAACTCAAACATTTTGGTTCAGCATGTTCTTCAATAATATGTAAAATTTTCTGATGATCATCACTATCTAGTCTCCATTTTTTCATCCACATGCATGTAGAACTACATGAAGATGTAGGGCAGTAGCAATTATTAGGTGACTATATTGATATTTCTTGTTATTAGGTTGATAGTCAACAAAATGAATCCCATGTTGAACAACTTTGACTTGTTTTAGATATATCCCTTGCACTACAAGAAAACCTAGATGGTAAACATGAACTTGAGGTAAGACATGCACATGTGTACAACATTTTCGTGCTCAAGGTTTGTATAATATATATTTAATGCTTTTAAGGTAATGTACATGTACACAATGTATATATAATTTTAAATTCAAACTCACCTATGGAAAATAACATTCCATCACTTGTTTAAGGTTGTGTTAGCTTATTTGATGCTTTCTTAAAGCATGTTTGATGCAAGCTCTTGTGCCATAATGCTCACCCTTTCCATGCCCACTCTCAAAGAAACTCCAAACATGTGGTATTTTGTAAATTTTATGATATCTAGATAGTGCATAAAATGGTCGTGATGATTTGAATTGTGCCACACATCCATCTGACTATACAAAATTATTTTTAAATTTTACATCCCTGATTCTCAAATTCTCAAAAAAAATTGTAAAGAAATGTTGTAAAAAAAGTGTGTCATGCACTTTATCATCGATAATATAAAAGTGATATTCTTTCTTAATGGATCATTGTTCATCTATACTCTCAACACCATCCAATTCCAATTGTGCACGTCGATAACACACATGAACCATAATAATGATCTACTTTGAAAAGTAATATTATGATTGAATCTCTTTTTTATGTACACAAGATTAATTTTTGCAAAGTCAACTACTGATAGAACTATCTAAGTGGGAAAGTATCTCTTAATGTTTGAAATTGTTGTGCTTTCCACCTAGCAAAAAAGGAAAGCTATATGTATGGTTGTATCAATTTTCAAAAATATTTCATAAATTTTACAATAGGTATCTCCTCTTAGATACATAGTTTAACCTTGGGGATTCTTTCCCAAAATTTGTTTGAAACTTTGCAGACTTGTAACTCTTGCAATTTACTGTCTTTGTCAGGTTAGTATCCTCATTTCTTGAAGGAAATTTAGCCAACTTTCCACATGTTTCACAAAGTCCTTTTATGCTGTTTATTTGAGGCCCATTTTCATGATCACATAACATATAATTTATGACCTAACTTACCTACTTTGGAGGTGCATTTTGAAAACCATAACTTTCTTCTCTCATCTTTCAAAACACCTGATGGTAGAGATCAAATTCAATATGATAACGGAAAGTTTCAAAAAACTTGTTTATCTTCAAATAATATGGCTTTAACCTTTCAAACATTGTTTTCCCAATCTTTCTATGAGGATACATATTACAAAAGTTCATATACATCTCAAGTTGTGTTATGTCTAGCCAATGTTTAATATGATTTTCATAAATACCAGGCCCAATCCTGTGTCTCATAACATCTCTAGTATTTGATGATGGACAAGTCTGTTCATTCCAAAAACTTGAGATCAAGTTCCTAACAACATCTTCAATCCTATCAAAACGAGAAGCTCTACACATAATTTCTCAATTTCCTTCTGAACTATCATCCAAAACCTTTCTATTTTTCTCATATTTTATTAGTGTGGTTCTACTATAACCAATTTTAGCCGAAAGTGTAGACATTTTTCTTTTTTTTGATATATCTTTATTTAAAATAGATGTCAACATCACCCTTCTTGTAATGGCCTTATCAACTGATTGAGATCCTTTTCCAATGGAATCTAAACCTTTTTTAGCATTTTCAACAATATATTTCCGTAGTCTCATGTGTTTCCTCTTATTCAATGTCGAATGTACACCCAACAATTGTAATGACTCTTTCAACTCATCATGAAGAAGTAAACATGATAATAGTTGGATTTTTTCAAGTGTTTCAAGATGATTGAAATGGAAATTGATTATTTCCTTTACAGATTTATCCATTGACCTCTTACTCCTATTTGTAGGTTGATCGACATAACATTTCAGTTTCTCCATATCCATTTCAAGTAAATGATCTAAATTTCTATAAGAAATTTGTTTCCTCACTTTTTAGCTAGTTTTATATGCTCATCCATACCAATAGAAGGAAGTGATCCTGACCCCCCTCCAACATACATTTTTTTTTATTTTGGTCCTCCTCCCTATCTTCAAGGTCCATGTGTTCTTCAGTTGAGTTGTCTAATCCAATATCTAGATTTGGCTCAACTTTTTCTTGAGAACTTCCTACTTGTTGAGCCCTTTCTACATGTGACAAAATATTGTGCAAAGAAAGTGAGAGATGATGCTATATAAGTGGAATTGAACATATGAAATCAAATGAAATCAAAGATTCTTGAATTTAAGAATTCCATGGAACAAATGCAATTGGAAATAGATGATAGGCAATTTTTAGGCTTGAAATGAGTTTAAAACTCCACTAGGTCAAGAACAAGTATTGCATATGAGTTTACATGTGCAAGCCAAAAAGAGAGAGATGATGCTATAAGTGGAGTATAACTTGAATAAAATGAAATCAAAGATTCTTGAACTTAAAAATTCCATGGAACAAATGTTGGACAATAGGATAAATGTCACAAGGAAGTCCAAAGCTATGGTAATTTCTAGATGTAGAATGATGTCTAAGGTATGGAAAATGTAGTGCAAGTGTGGGAGGATGATGGTGTCAATAGGATAAATGTCACAATGAATTCCAAAGATAAGGTAATGTCTAGATGCAAAATGATGTCCAAGGTAATGCCAAATGTAGTGCAAGTGTGGGAGGATGATGGTAATATGACCTAGGATGATGACTAAAGGTATGACTAATTTAAGCACCTTGTGGAAAATATAAAGTCAGATAGCTTAATTAAACTAAGATAGCCCAATGAAAATGAAGACACTTGTTCTTTTTAACCCTCAAAGTAATATGTGAAAAAGACACTTGATGCAAGGTTAATTTTAGACCAATGAATGAATATGCAAGTTTTTTTTAACCAATGAGTGAAAAGATGCAAATTGTTGTAAATTTTAAGCCCAATGACTTGAACCATTTACAAATACAATTCTAACACTTATAGAATATGTGGAAATAAGCAATGGTTACACTACTTCAAAGACTATGCTTATCTAGCTACTTGAAATGAAATTACAATAGCATAATTTTATGAATTCAATATAGGTTCATACAAAATGATTGTAAAACAAGAAATGAATGAAGCTAAAGCAAAGGAAGACAATAGATAAACTGAATTTGGGAAAAATCCAATATGTCAAAATTGGTTGTGCCATCTCTTCAATGAAATATGCAAATCAACAAATGCAAATTATAAAATGTTCCTGGACAATTGGGCTTTGTGGACTCAATTCATCTCTCATAAAATGCTCTATCAATATTCATTGTGTGAAATCAAAATGTAGACCTTCAAATGGTACTTTTGAAACTCTTATTCCATTCTTCCTAAAGGTTCATAAAGATCCTAAGTTTAATTATGGCATCATATGGTAGTTTGTGATAGCCCTAGATAATTTTGTGTTAAACATGACATGCTTATTGAATATAACATAGCTCTTGCAATGTGAATTGCAATAGTGTCTAATTTATCTAATGTTTAATTTTATTTTGTAACAACACATAATGTATATTAGACACTAGTGGTGAACAACAATGATAACTACCAATGGGAGTTTGTGTAATGAATAAAAAATGCATAATCATTTAAATAATGTGAGGAATTCTTGTATGTAAACCACCTATGATAGCTTAAAGTTCTCACATTCCTATTGATCCTTGAGGAAAAAAAGCCTCAACTATGGAGATATTAAAAACCTATATAGCATGAACCACATAGATTCTAAACCAATTTCCATAATCCTTATTTGTGTCCATAATCCTATAGTATAACCTTAAGGATTCAATAGGAACATGTTTGGAAAAAAAGGTAATCTCCTAATGGTTCAAGAAGGCTCTAAAAATAACTTGGGATTGAGATCATTTGTATATTCACTATTGGTTGAAAGCCAACTATTGAAATTATAAATAACTAACATGACATTCCATGCTTGTCAAGTTAGAAACTTAAAAATTATATTCTTATTTCAATAACATTAATATTTTGTAGTGATTTCAATTGTACTCCAATTATACATGCATATTATTCTCAATTTACATAGATAACTTATGGGCCTATAGACACCAAGAATAATTGTAGCTTAGAACATCACTACGATATCCTAAGTTCATAATTCGATGGGAGAGGAGTAACACCCATAGGCTATGACTTTGTTAGCTCTTACTTGTTAAAAGTATTTCATGGATAAGTGTATTTTCTAGTATAGGAATTTTAATTGAATGGAAGATAGTGTGTGGAAATAACCATCTTTTCTTGAGCAATATTCCACTCAATCATGAACACAAGGAGGTGTGAATGTTGAAGGAGCTTGAACTATGGAAGAAAAATATATAAAACCACTACATTCGACACACAAATCTTATACATAATCTTCTAAGGTTTTTGAATCAAATGATTCAACATAAAGCACATGTAGAATTCTACCAATGCCATTTAAATTTTATAAATTAATTGAAAATAACATAACACATTATTTTGACAACTCATAAAATATGAGAAAATTTCAAAAATTGTTTAAAATAAAAATTTTACAGCTCTTTGTATGTAAATTCACTTGGTTAATTTTAAGCCCCATGAGTGTATGAAAATGAAATAAAATAGATAAGTTAGCAAAGAAAATATGAATTCCTTGTTTCTTTCTATGATAGTTTGTCGAATTTTGTTCGTGCTTCTTTTTCTGTTATTCTTCTGAATAATTTTGTTCAATCTTATTTGTTCTTGTTCTTTTACAAGTCATTTTATTACTCTACCAAAAAATGACTTAAAAAATCCTATAGACCAAAACATGACTTCACAAATCCTCTACCAAAAGATGACTTCACAAATCCAAAATCTCCAAAGATATCCAAAATCTCTCCTGACGGAAGATGACTTCACAAATCCAAAATCTCCAAAAATCTCTGAAATATCCTTTGGTGGAAGATGACTCCACAAATCCAAAATCTCCAAAAATATTCAATATCTCCCTTAATGGAAGATGATTTCACAAATCCTCTAGACCAAAAGATGACTTCACAAATCCAAAGTCTCCAAAATCTCACTTGAAGGATAAAAATTTGAATTAATCTTCCAATGCTGATATTGAAAAAATGAAAAAATAAACACATATTTAAATGTATATGTAATTATAAAAAAGCATAATATTAATTGGTCAGCCAAGGGTTCGAGTGGACATCAACCAAGGATTTGCTCGAACCACCCCAACCATATTTTTTAATATTATTTTAAAGGGGTTTGAGTGAATCCCCATTTGCTTGAACCCCCATTCAAGCAAATGGATTGAGGGGGGTTTGAGCAAACCCTGGTTTGCTCGAACCCCCCTTTTTCCCCTTTCTCCCCCACTTCTACCAAATCTCTACAAAATTTTTCCTTTTGAATCTTGGGTTGAGGATGAAAATGGAGGAGACTTCATAGATCCAACTAAATGATGGTAGCCCTTGGAATGAGCTATCCATCAAATAAAATTTTAATATGTTTTGGTTTTAATATGTATTTTTTTTGTTTGATTAAACATAGGTTTTTCATCTAAAATCAAGCTCTTTGTTCTGCACATGGGGTAAAATAGCACATTATCATTTTTTTTTTTGAAAAATATCAATGCACTAGATATTGATGCCCCTAATCCAAAAAAAATAAGTCAATTAAATTTTGAGACATACAAAAAAGGTTATGTTTTAGCTATTAAATCATGTCTAAATTGTAATTGGTTTGACTTTGAAACTTAATTAAGAAAAAAATATTCAATGAAATTCTATGAAACCAATTCCATGCACTAGATATCATAGTTACAAATCTAAATTCAAAAAAAATAGAATTTTATCTTTCATAGAGAAAAAATTATGTGTTAGCTAGTAATGTCACTCTTTAAAAATGGTGTTTACTGTTAAAAGATAGCTTTTGAAGGAGATGGAAAAGGAAGTGCAATCTGATTTCAAAAATTTCAAAAAAAATATATTTATAATCTAAAGACAAAATGCCACAAATCACTTGTTTGCTTCATTATCAAATTCCTCACAGTTTAGCTACTATAGGTGCCTGAAAGTGAAGATTTAGTTAAAAAAATAATTTCAATGTCCGATTTGGCCAAAAATTGTAAACTAGTATTGTGGGATCACCCCATAGAATATGAACACATAAGGGAACCATGGATCCAGGGTCAGTATGTTGCAAGTATGAATGTGTATGGTGGTGTTGTCATTTATGTCAACACAGTATAGGTTGTTGCAGAAAAAGGAATCAAGTGATTGTAGGTTATGCATGCATAGTTGAGATATTGTTGAGATGTTGTGAGTACATGGAGCTATCTTTATGGTGTTTCAAGTGTGCTGATATGATGGGTTACCAAGTGATTTTGAGAAAATTAATAAATAGTGAAGTCAAAATTGTGTGTGTTCAAAATGTGCTATGGTTTGTGCCCCGCATTTCTTCTGTATCGATCCTATGCTTGTGTGGATTTGAAGTATTGTTTATGGGAACCATCGTGTTATATATCCTATATTGTAGCTTCTGGTTTGATGAAGAGTGAAAGTTGTGCTCACCGGTGTGTGAATTGGTTTGGAAAAGTTGTTTGTTTGTGGACTAGGAGAAATGTATCTACCCCACAATCCTCTGATGGTTTGTTTCAGCTCTTACAGATTTAGAAGAAGGCTTGTAATGGTGTTATCTATGCTTTATCAAAGGTGTTTATGGTTTGGTACTCTGAAAGTATAATTTCAAAGTTGTGTGTGTTTGTACAGTCTGGATGGACTGATGGAAAGTGTTCTGTGTATGGAGGTTTTTGCATTAGCCATGGATGAATTTGAAGGTATCTAAGATGTATTCTGAAGCGTGTTATGTGTTCCGCATGTTATCTTTTTGTTGCGGAAGCATGTACTTCAAATTTCTTTGGTGTTTTCATTAGGTTTGGCCGACCAGGTGTTCACAAGTCATGCAAAGGATAAGTATCAATTGAGGAAGCCTGTGATTGATTTGAGATTTTATTTTGGGTCTTGGTTTGGTCCTCTCTCATTCTCTTCCACCATGGGAATGTTGAGTTTCTGACATAATTTGAATTTGTAAAAAGAAGAATGTGTAGTCGACCTCGGAGAAAGCTTCTAAGGTTGAAGATGGTATAAATACAAGTTGAGATGTTAAGGATTGTATGAGCCACAAGCTTAAGAAGCAAGAGTGTGTGAAAGTAAATTAAGCCATTAGTACTTTAATGTGTTAGATTCCTAAAAGTAGTGAGCTGATGGTGTCTGCAATTCTCTGATCAAGGCTACAGATGTGTGGAAGTTGTTGTGGTGGATCTTCTCTTGCATTGAGAAAGTGTTTTTTATGTAACAATATTATTTCTATCTTTCTATATCTGTAGGTAGGGAGCCTCCCTATTGGATAGTGAGTCCTATCCAGACAGTGAGTCTTATCTTGGGTAGTGAGCCCTTTTGCAGTGAGCCTCTTTGTAATTGGTTTTGGAATTACTTTATATTGTGATTTAATCCTCACCGTGGTTTCTCCCTTATTGGATTTTCCACATAAATTTGGTGTTTCTTGTGTTGATATTGCTTTCTGTTATTTGCATTTCATGTTTATACTTAATAATGGAATAAAGTGGATGTGAAGTTGATAATTGTTTGAGATTTGTGATTGTGATTGGTGACAACTGATTCATCGCCCTCTTAGTTTTCTTGCACATTTTAACACAGTATAGTTATTTTCTATAGTGATATAATAGAGCTCAAAACTGACATCATTCCCCAAATACTCACGGAACAACAAACACAATGGAGGAATGACACATAGAGAGAGGAGATAATTTTTTTTTTGTTCAACATGGAATAGACCTAAATGTCTCAATGCCTTGCATCATCCATAAAAGGAAAACACAAGACAAAAAGAGATAAAATTTATGAACTATAGAAGAATGAAGATACATATAGAAGAATGTCATGACAGGTTCATTTCCTTTGCATCCTTGCACCAATGGAGCAAGAAGGGTCAACATTCAAAGAAAAATCACAAACATAAAGACACACCAAGCAACACAACACATGAGATCATGTCGCATGCAAACACAAAGAACACATGAAACAAACATATAAGAGTACCACACATATCAGTCAATCTAAAGGTCATTCACATCCCAATATTGCTCATCATATAGGGAAGGTGAACAAATAGCTAAAGGGACTACACAAAGTGTTGTATTAGGAGCATCTCTAGGTACAATACATGATGGATCACTCTCATCAGGAGGATCATCATGGTTGCCCCCATCTAAATTCATTTTCTTTTAGAATAAAATATTAAGCTCATTATGCACCTCCTCATCAATTTTAGGAATTTCCTCTTCATCTTCTAAATTGATCACAATGGGAGATTTTATGACAATTGAAGTTGAATTTTCTTGTTTGGAGTCTTGTTTTCGTTCTATGTATTATTTTTGTGAAATTTGTATTTCTTCTTGAGTTGTTTCCATAGGTGTTGGATTATCATGCACCATTTTATTATTTTCTTCCAATTGGCGAGCAATAACATGACATCTACACTCATTAGAATTCTGGTTACTTGGACAATTTTCAATTTGTGACAAGGTTGGAGTGGGTTTCTCAACCATGGATTTATTTTCTTCCCTTAAGGAAGGAACTGAAGGAACCATTAGGGGTTAGCAAACCATTGTCTCTTTAGGTCTATATACTTGTTTTATCATTACTGGGTGGAGGAACCGCAACATATTTACCTTGGTTACTTGGAAGGGTCTTGTCTTGAGGCATAGGTTCATCCATAATGGGCAGGGGAGGAGGAACAACCATGGACCTATCATTCTCAGGAATATTGCTAAGAGACAACTCTGTTATGCCTTTTACCTTAAAATTTTAGTATGACTTGAAAAATAAATCTTCATGAAGATTTACAGGTTCCATAGGTTGAGTCCAAAATAAATCCAATGAAAAATTCTCATGAGAAGATAAAGGATTAAACCTACTATGATGTACTACAAATTCCTCATTTTCAAAAGGAAACTTTATGCACTTGTGAATAACCGACGAGATGACATTCTTAGAGCATGGCCATGTGTAGTCTAGCTTTACATGAAATTGGTTCGATGATTGGATGATGGAGAATGAAACATCTAATTACTTTGGTCCAAATTTTGGAGGAAGAGCAATCAAACCTATCGTAGAATGAGCAAAACCATCATGGGTTTTTATCCATGCTTTTGATTGTTCATAAGAATCTTGATAAAGCTCTTGCACAAAAAAAATTCCTTAGTGATCACATTCTCTACACATATGAGATCAATTAGTATTCCTTGCATAGGTTTTTCATTGATATGACTGACAATATAGAGAGGACCATCAGGTGCATGTCTAGGTGCATCACTATTAGTGAAAGCAATGTCAGGTAACACATTGGTTTGGCCCTTACAAGGTTGAAAATATATTAAAGCAACCATGCTATCTACTTCCTTCTCTTCATTATCTTCATTCATTTCATCACTTATATCATCATTCTTAACATCACAAGCTTGCAAAAAGTTGGATGAATGGTTTGGCATAGGATTGGTAAAAATTTGCAAGTTCTAGTTAGGCAGGGTAACAAACTTATTCCCTTGATCATTAACACCACCCAATTGGATGTGATTAGAATCAATGAGGTTTTGAACTTGATGTTCAAGATGCATGCATCATTCTATATTATGTTCACTTGTGTGAAAATATTGACAAAAGGAATTTGGAGGTAAAGGTTTAGTTGTGTGCATAGGTTTAACAAAAGGCAATCGAATTAGGTTCTTAATGAAAAGTTGCAATATGATCGAATGGAGAGTATCAGGTAATTAGGAAAATTTCCTATCTTTTGGTATAAATTGGTATGGAATTGGACTTATGGTAGAAAATTGTGGTTCAATGTGGTTGGCTGTTTGAGGTGTATGAATCTTGATAAAAAAATTTCTTTTTCTTTTTGAATGGTTGATAGTTGTTTTGAGGTACGGTTTCGTATTTCTCAATATGAGCCGATGAAAATGCCTCTTCATACTAACTAATCAAATTCTAATAATCACAAAGGGTCGTATACAAATGTATGAAGGATGAAAATTTCATTAATAAGATTATGTCTCTTATGTCAAATTTCAATTTTTCAGTGAACACCCTTTGGATATTTGCATCAAGAAGAGTAAGATTGATTTGTTATAAAAACAACTAATAGAAACTTATGAAATATATGACCTTTTTGCCTCTATTTTGTTTGCATCACACTAAATTAGTTATGTTAATCTTAGGACAAATTTTTACTTGGAAATGATTGAGAAATGCATCAACAAGCTCATTAAATGAATGCATTAATTATTCTATAATGAATAAAACCATTTTAAAGCCATGGCTTTCAATGACATAGGAAAGAGTTTAGCCAAGAGCTTATCCTCAAAGATGAAGTCACTACAAAAGACTATATATATTGATATATGATTTCTAGGGTCTCCCTTACCATTATAATTGTCAAATCAGGGTACCTCTATGTTTTGTGGCATTTTTGCTTTCAATATTTCAAGTGACAATGGGCTCTTTTTAATATATAGTGATGGTTGTCCATTTTTGTCTTGGTTCAGAGTTGAGATTTGTTGTTGAAGTGAGGTTAAATTTTACAAAGGTTGTTTGATGATGGAATCATTGGTTGACATGTTTTAGGAATGCAGTGAGTATGATGAAAGTGTCTATGTGCTTGGTGGGAAACTACATTGCAAATTTATGGGAGGGGATGAAAATTGAGGTGTGAAATGTGAAGATCCAAAACTATAAGTATTTCTAATGGAAAGGCCTATTGTTGGAGTTATGATAAGAAAGGTTTGTTGTGCAGTTTTCGCACACACACCCTACTGAAAGCAGGGACCCTCTCTTGCTTTAATTTTGGGTGCTTTTGATCCTCTAATTATGAAATTTGGCCGCTTTGAGATGTGCTTGAATATTTATTCTGCTCAAGCAAATGATTCCTTGGAGTTGCTCACTGAAAATCCTAAGTCTTGAGGTGATTTTTGGGTTTTTCACTGGTTTCGGGAATTTCCTCCCTAGGCAGAATTCCCCGATTTCCATCCATGGCTTGGATACTCAACGAGGGCTGCTTTGCATTAGGCTTTAGATATTTTGGCTCTTTGCAGAATTTCGTGTCTACTGGAGATCCCTGAAATTATTTTAGGCCCTTAGATACCCAAAATTCCTTCAGGCCCTTAGATCCTTGAAATTCCTTCAGGCCCTCAGATCCCTGAAATTCCTTCAAGCCCTCAGATCACCGAATTTCCTCCACCTCCTCAAATCCCTGAAATTGTCTTAGGTTGTCATGTCGCTTCATTTATGCTTATCGTACAGATTCTGCAACATGTATTTAATGGAATTTTGAGGGATTTTGTGTTGAAAAATTGGTGTCATTTTCTTTGCATTGAATTTGAATGAGCTTGATCTTGAGTGCTGCTTGTGATTTGGTATTGAGATTGCAAATTTTTGACTCTAGTGGCATTTCTCTGGTGTCATTTTCGTCTGCATGGGAATCGAAGCTTGTTACCAATGGTCGTTATCTTGAATTCTACTTCATCCATGGTATGTACACATTGAATTTGCTTTTGATTCATGTGTATGAATACTTCTATAGTGTCATTGGCGTGCATTGAGTTTGGCTTTGACATATTGAAGGTATGCAGTTAAGCTAGGGTTACCCATCATTCTTTTTGACGCCTTCCCTGGATTTGATGTCGCCATCCTTTTGTTAATTTGGTGATCTGATAGTGCCAGCCATTGCTATACTTGACCCTCAGATTCAATCCTATACATAATACCAATTAGCTTTAATTTGACCTAGGATTCCTTACATTCAATAAAACTGACATCCTGGGTGAACTCGAGTTGTTATCCTCCATTTGCATTCAATAACCACCTTGCCTTGATGGCTTTAGAGGAGTTTGTCCTAGTTTAGTTGAATGAGTAAGTGAATTGAGATTGTGTCTGTGTGCTCATGGTACAACCCTAGGGTTGCTTGTTTCGAATTTTTTGCTTCAAATCAATTGAGCTAGGTTTTAAGTGAATCATAGGTTCGAATCATGATTGAGTGATGTAAGGGGAGTACAAGGTTTGAACCAATTCCAAAATTAATGATCATTCGATCAATATTTCCAAGTTGTGAAGAGTTGGAAACTTCAGGATTTCGAGTGCTTCACAGAATTCCTCCACCTAAGGAAATCCCCAAATTTCCATCGCCCCTTCGTTTTCCTAAAAATATGTGAAGTCATGATAACTTTGTGGATTTTCATCCATGATGGAAATCTCTGAAAACATGCCAAACATGGGGATTTGAAATTAATGTTGAATGATTTTAGTGCCGTATGCTTTGATTAGAATGATTAAAGAATTTATGATGCCATTTCTTGAGTTATGATGTCAACTAAGTAACTTTTGAGCGATAATTGTGCCTTCATCACTAAATTCTGCCTGACCCATAAATCTCCGAAATTCCTTCTTGGCTTAATTTCCGCAAAGGGGTGAAAATTCCAAACTTTTAAGGAAGTTTACTTTATGATATTTTAGGGGATTTTGATAATGAGGAAAAATAGTCAACAAAGGAAGCCATTAAGGATATCCCTTAGGGTGAGGATGCAAAAGAATTCAAGGATGGAGATCTTCACATTGTAGAGGTGGAAATTGATAGGATTTTACAATCCTCCTTGGGGTCCCAAGAAGATTCACTTGTTGGTAATGAAGAAGAGAAAACCATGAAAAAGGAAGAAGCACATGAGAAAACTCCCTCTCTAATCCAAGTGGTAACAAAGACACTTGATCAAGAAGAGAATCAACATCCAGAGGAGGACAAGGAGGAAGGTGAGGGGGAAGACAAAAGTGAAAGAGTCCCTATAGTGCAGGATGTGAATGTTGAATCCTCCATGGATCAACCAGAAAAGGAGAAGCAAGATGAGAAACAGTCAGATGTCCCTACTCCTGGTTGGCTCAGTGATATATTGAAGAGGAAACAAATAGTTGTGGATGATACTCCTCCCAACTGGGATGAATTGCTAGCTAACATTGGAAAGGGAAAAGAAAAGAAGAAGTCTAGGGTGATTTCTAAGATCACCAGGGATAAGGCAGACAATAGGGTAATTCATATTGCTACTCCTAAAGCAAATAAAAACAAGGATGAGGTAGTTCCTCAAGATTACACCATTCAAACAATAAACTTGGGGCCTACAAGCAAGGATCAGGAGAAAGAAGAGTTCCGAGAGTCCTCTCAGGCCATCCTAAGGAGGTTAGATAAAGAAATAGAGAAGGAAATGATGCAGAAATAATTGAATGATATGTATAGATATGTTCAACATCTGATGAAGCCTCTATAGGCTATGGGAAGTGAAGGAGTGGCCCTGAAGGATTGTTTCCTAAGGAGGAATTCAGTGACCTTGAGAAGATGAAGGCTTCCACACAGGCTACCCATGAATGGTTGCAAGGAGTAGGACACCGAGGAGATATCTTGATTAAGGACATCTTGTCAACTTGTAGAGATGCACATAGGTCATTTGAGTGGATATAGCATTTTCTAGCACAAGACAAGGGAGATGTGGACCTTCTTCTACATAAAGTAAAAACCGTCATGGATTATACTAAAGAAAGACTAGTGATTGATGGAATATTTCCTTCCTCAAAGGCTTCAGAACCTTGGGAATGGTATGAGTCACTATAGATTAAGCATAAAGCTTTGAAGAGAATCCACAATCAGGGACAACATATAGGAAATGCATTGAATGACATTTATAGTAAACGTATTTCATTCTTTGAAATCATGACCGGGAGGAAGAATTTTGCACTGAAGCACTTGAGCCTAGAACAATTAAGGAAGTGGTGGCATGAAGTTTATGCCCCAACTGATGATGATCCAATCACAATCCACCATTTAGATGATGCCTCCACCTATATTGTTGTCATCGAGAAATATCAAGATCTCAAGGTGGAGTGGGATAAGGTTGTCAAAGAATCAAGGGAGGAGATTAAATCTATTGAGAGGAAATTTAATGTGTTAATTACTCCACCATTGGCCAACTTAGAGAAGATTTTTCTTAAGGTACAACATAAATTGGATCGAGATTAGGACAAGGGGCCAGATAATGAAATGATTGCTTTGAAATTTGTGCTTCCCATTATCCCTCCTTTATCATCTAGATGCATTGGACTGAGCTGCATTGGAGAACCCAGGCTGACCTGGAAAGGAGCTATGAGCATTTAATGCAATATTTTATTTTATTTTAGGAACTTTCTAGGCCAACTTGTTTGTGGTTGATTATCTTTTTAACCCTAATTGGGACGACATATCATGAAGTCTATAAAATGGAATTTTTCCTCATTTGTAAAGGCTAGTTAGAAGAGAGCTATACCTTGAAGCAAGTAATAGAGCAAAGGCTAGAGCTAGGAGTTAATTTCTGAAGCAAGTGTTGTAACATATGATACTAGAATTGTTGCTATTATTGGATGATTCAATACATTGAAAACATTGTGCTTTGGTGATCTCTCTTGTGTTGATTTATCTTGCATGGTTCTTGTTATTCTATCTTTGAGGTTTTCTTAAGAATATCTAATATATATGTTAGGTTTAAGGTTAAATTTGATTCAATGGTGTTTATGGTTTGATGCTTGAGGTGTTTGTAGCAATCCTTGGTCCATAATTTTCATAACTAGCTAATTGTGAGTTGCCTTGTAAAGTTAGCCTGGACCTTATATTCATGTGCTTAGTTCAATTATGAATGTTTACTCATTTCAATTGCAAATAAAGTTGGTTTGAATGAATGTTCATGATCTGAAAATATTTAATGCCTTAGAAGATTGCACTATTTTTGTAAGATTGCAGATAAAATTTGGGTTAAGCAGGAATTAGTTTGAGGGATTGGTCCATTTCAAGTATTTCATCATTTGCATTGTTGGTTTTAGGAGTAGTTTTAATTTTAGAAATCTCTCTCAAACCCTTACCTTTTGCTATTTATTTTATTATCTGGGTTAGATTTAGGATTCAAAGTATCACCATATTGCAAAATATGATAAGTTTCAAAATCCAACATTTATTTGTAAGGTCCCTTTGTGATTACCAACATTTTCACATCATCACTGAGTTGTTTTTGCATTGCCAAGACCTGACATTAGAGACCTTGGGGTTATCTCTTGAGGCTTGCTGATAGGGATTTACCTTTCAAGAGAGATAGGATGCTTGTATCTATTAGTTTTATGATAAAATTAGAGTACTGAAAATTAATTCAAAATTCACACATAATAACACAATAGATACCTTGGGAAAACCTCCTCTTGAGGGAGAAAAACCCAACAACAATATATCACTTATACATTGAAACAACAATAGATTCTCCTTTATAATAGAGGCTGATATGAAGACCTTTAACATGCACCACAATCTGATGCAATATAATAACAAGATGAGACAATCTAATAATGATAATCAAAGCCAACAATAATATCAATTTTCTCTTGATGAACTCAATCTGCCTTTTAGAGAATTCACACTAAGAATGAATGGATGAAGTATATCGAATGAACTGAATTGAATACCTCCATTGAGCATATATACACCACGAATGAAAGAGTCATGTCTTTCCAAAAGAAAGTTGACCTTTATCAAGAATCATGCCTCCTTCATGAGATTGTGTCACTTCAAGGTTGGCCTTGAAAAAAATGTAAATATATTATTTGTGCCTCTTCACTAATCATAATGTTAGCTTTTAACAAACAAATCACACCTCCAATAAATTGTGTCTCTTCAAGAATTGAAGTCTCCATAAATTAAATATCCTTGGGCTATTATTTAATTTATCATCATTAAGTAAAGGATATCGGCTGGAAGTAATGACCGACGTTGTACATGAACATCAACACTCCCTCTCAACTAGGGAGAATACTTCTAGCTACACAAGACATATCACCTCATTGTGATGTCTACCAAAATGGATACAACCATATGTGGAAAATAATATCACCTCATTGTGATATTAGATATCACCTCAACATGATATCAACCATAATGGCCACAACCATGTATGGTATGTACAAGTTTTCATCACTTGCATGATGTTGTCACCTCAACATGACTTTCACCATGGATCTCCTAGAGGGTGAAACACAAGTACAAGAAAATCATCATGGAATCTCTCACGTGATGCTATCATAGAGTCACACACATGACATCCACCATGGCTCTCCCATAGGGTGGAATCAAGGGATTTCACCTCAAAATTATCTTACAGAGAAGAACTCATTAACAAGGGATTTCACCTCGAACTTCTCTCATAGAGAAGAACTCATTAAAGAGGATCACTGATACTGAGACTCCTCAGTTAAGGTTTTATTCTCCACCATACCAAGCTCATCTCAAAAGTACACAAACTTTATCCTTGAGAGAGGCTTGGTGAGAATGTCTGTCATCTTCTCATTAGTGCTTATATACCTCAACTGTATAGCCTTCCTCAATACCATATGTCTGATATAGTGGTATTTGATCTCAACATGCTTGGTTCTATCTTGAAACACGGGATTTTCAGAAAGCTTCACATAGCTCTGGTTATCACAATGAATGATAGTAGGCTCCATTGATTTTCCAAACAATCCTGAAAGGAGCTTACAAAACCACATTACTTCTCAAGCTACCATACAAGATGCAATATACTTTTCCTCTATTGTACTCAATGCTACAAATGATTATTTCCTACTGCATTAGGAAATCATAGTAGACCCAAAGGTGCACTTCTAATCAGTAACACTCCTTGCCCAATCAAAATCAGTGAAGCCATGCAGCTTCAGATCCACCCATGAAGAATATCTCAACCCATATCCAAATGTGCCACACAAGTATTTTAGGATATGCTTTGCTGCAACAAGATGTATCTATCTTGGTTCTCACATGAACTGGCTAAGTGCACTCACAATATAACAAATATATGGTCTAGTGTTAACTAGATACATCAAGGACCCAATCAACTGCTTGTACATTGTAGGATCCACCAAGTCTGAACTAGTGGCAACCTCTTTTAACTTATGTAGGTTGATCTCCATAGGTGTAGACATGGATTTGCAATCCATCATACCAAAACTCTTAAGTATATCAATGGTGTACTTCCCTTGACTTAAAATCATCTCATCTGGCTTCTGCCAAACTTCTAAGCCAAGAAAGTAATGCATGAACCCAAGGTCCTTCATCTCAAAATCAGAAGCCAACTCCTTACATTTGATGATTATGTGTTGTTCTCGAGTAAGAATAAAATCATCAACATACAAAACCAAAATCAATGCTTCACCATTAATTACCTTGAAATAAAGATTAGAGTCAACATCATTCTTGGAGAAGCCCAAACTTAATAGGTAGCGACCAATCCTTTTGTACCATGCACAAGGAGCTTGCTTAAGACCATACAAGGTCTTCAGCTTGCAAACATGAGACTCCTTCCCATGTATCTCAAATCCATCAGGTTTCTCAATATAAAATTCTTCTTTGATCACACCATTCAAAAAATTTGTCTTCACATCCATTTGATGAATCTTCCATCCTCTAGATGCAGCAATAGCAATGATGGTTTTGACATAAGTATAGCGAGCAATAGGAGAAAATGTTTCTTAATAGTCAACTCCCTCTTTCTATGAAAACCCTCTAGCCACGAATCTTGCCTTGTACTTCTCAATGCACCCATTAGCTGCATGCTTGATCTTGAAGAGCCATTTTGAAGATACCATAGATTTTCCTTCAAGTTTAGGAACAATGTCCCAAAAATTATTCTTGAGAATTGACTGGTACTCCTCTGACATAGCATCTCTCCAAACCTATTGACTAGAAGCTTCCTCAACATTGGAAGGATCAGATTCAATAATTTGACTCATCAAGGCAACATAATTGGAGAAATTATGCAACCTTTTACTTTCTCTAAAGGTACCTCTAGGAGCTGCGAACCTTTCTGCCTCTTTCATAGTTTTCCTAGCCTAGAGAGGTCTTTTTTTTCCAATCACAATATCGGTAGGCCCATCAGTAGGTTCCAAGGGCTCAACTGGATCAATATCTTCCTTCGGTTCTGAAGTCTCCCTCTGAATCTCAGGAGTATGGTCAACTTCCATATCCTGAGGAGACTCTTCATTATCAATCTCCATATGAGTTCCCTTGGATCTCCTGAATGCAACATCTTCCTCAAATGTGACATCCCTATTGATCTCGATCAACTTCTGACCTGCAATGTAAATCCCATAGGCTTTTGATGTTTCACTGTAGCCCAAAAATATTCCCTTCTTTCCAGAAGGCTCCAAATTTTTTCTCTTTTCCTTTGGAATATGAACATAAAGTAGACATCCAAAGATCCTCAAATGACTCACCTCTAGCTTCTTTCCAGTAAAGGATTCTTCAGGAGTCATGTTTTCCAAGATTTTGTGAAGACTTATATTTTGAACATAGACTGCAGTCCTAAAAGCTTCTGCCCATAGGAAGGTTTGCAAATCCTAGTCATGGATCATGGATTTTGCTACTTCCATGATCGATCTGTTCTTTCTCTCTGCAACACCGTTCTATTAAGGATTATAGGGAACACATAACTCCCTCTTAATGCTAGCTTCAAAACAGAAATTCCAAAAGCTGCCAAAAGTGTATTCTCCTCCATTATCAAATCTTAGGACTTTGATTCTTTTCCCGGAAAGGTTCTCTACCTGAGCTTTGAACTCTTTGAACCTTTCTAACACTTCCTCAGACTCTTTAGTTTTCAAAAAAAAAATCCAATTCTTTCTAGATCAGTCATCAATAAAAAGAATGTGATACAAGAAACCACTCGAAGAAGGAATAGACATTGGACCACATAAATCAAAATGAATGAGATCTAGAATACATTTAGATTTACTTTCTCTACTATGAAATGGAGATTTTGTATCCTTACCCATTGCATAGCCTTTGCAAGTACCTTCATGCTCCTGGTTCAACTTTGGAAGACCCATAACCATCTTCTCCATGATAGGTAGAGCTCAGAAGTGAAGGTAAGCCAATCTTCGATGCCAAAGATCACACAAGCTTGAAGAATCATGAACTAATGCCTAAAGTGGATGACAGTATAGCCTAAAAATGCTCTCATGTCTAACACCAATTACTTGAGCAGTCTTGAAGTTGGAATTCTTTGTCTACACAAGTACTTTGCATTTGGAGAAGGAAACTTGATATCCTTTATCTTCTAAGGCTGAAATGGAGATCAAATTACGCTTAATTCCTGGAACATAAAGGACATCACTTAACTGTAGTGTAATTTAGGAATCCAAATGGAGAGCAGAGGTCCCAATCCCTTTCACTGAGTAGCTAGCATCATCTCCAATAATGACTATTTTGGTAGAATCTCTCCACCAAGCTTGATAAATGCTCCCTAAATCCAGTGATGTGCCAAGATGCCCCATTGTCAATTAGCCAAGTGTTGGTGTCAGTAGGTACATTGCTTGACAGTGCCAAATAGAACAAGTATTCACAAGAGTCCTTCTGAGGAGAGGCATCATCAACATTTGCAATGGTGGCCTATTGCTTAGGCTTGGATGGAAAATGCTTGGCAAAGTGACCATAATTGTCACATCTAAAGAATTGGACTTTGGATAAGTCCCTCTTCTTCTTAAATGTGAGGGCACCATCATTTCCATTATCTTGATTCCTCGTGAAGTATCCTTTCTTCCCATTTTTCCCTTTCTTCTTCTAAGATTGAGAAGTGAGAACATGAACGTCTTCATTATTTGAACTTTGACCAACACCTCTAGCCACTAACATTGACTCCTCTTGAATGCAGTCTACCCTCAAATGATCAAACTTAGGAAGTTTCAATCTTGCACTAATTCCTTGAATATAGGAATCCCAAGATGAAGGAAGACCATTTAGATCAAGCATGGTCAAGTCTTTATCATCAACCACATGACCAATTGTAGAGAGTTGATCTCTCAATTCCAAAATCCTCATGAAATAGGCAATCATTGTTTCTCCTTTTGCCATCTTCACATGGTGTAGTTGTTGCTTCAGTGCAAGTGCCCAACTGGTGTTGTTGATTTCGTACATCTCCTCCAAAGTTTTGAACAGGTCCCTTACCATCTTCAACATGGAGACAATCAAAACAATATGATCCTTTATGGAATCAACCAACATATTCTTCGCCTTGATGTCTTTCTTTCTCCACTACAACTTCTCTTCTTCCTTTGTTGGTTCGGGAACTTTGGTTTCCACAAACTCATCCAAGTCATTCTCTTCCAAGGTGAGCATGATTCTGAACCTCCATGATGTGAAGTTGGATGCTCCCTCAAGTCTATCTTCAATCTTAAGTCCATTCACCATCTTGACTAAAATAGAGATAGACAAAGAATGATAAAGAGACTAGAGAGTATCGCTGCAATAATAAATCTGATCATGATCTTCTTCAAACCTACTTTGATACCATGTTAGTTTTATGATTAGATTAGAGTCCTAAAAATTAATTTAAAATTCACACACAATAACACAGTAGATACCTTGGGAAAACCCTCATCTTGAGGGAGAAAAACCCAGCAACAATATATCACTTATATATTGAAACAACAATAGAGTCTCCTTTACAATAGAGGCTGATATGAAGACCTATAACATGCACCACAATCTAATGCAATATAATAACAAGATGAGACAATATGATAATGATAATCACAGCCAACAATAATATCAATTTTCTCTTGATGAACTCGATCTGCCTTGTAGAGAATTCACACTAAGAATGAATGGATGAAGTATATCGAATGAACTGAATTGAATACCAAACAAGGAAGTTTCATTGAGCATATATACACCACAAATGGAAGAGTCATGTATTTCCAAAAGCAAGCCGACCTTTATCAAGAATCGTGTCTCCTTCATGAGATTGCATCACTTCAAGGTCGACCTTGAAAACAAATGTAACTCTTTATTATTCATTCCTCTTCACTAATTATAATGTCGGATTTTAACAAACAAATCACACCTCCAATAAATCATTCCTCTTCAAGAATTGAAGTCTCTATAAATTAAATAGCCTTGGGCTATTATTTAATCATCATTAAGTAAAGGATATCGGCTAGAAGTAATGACCAACGTTGTACATGAACATCAACAGTATCTTGTCTGAGTTGTTGCTATGTAGAAAACACCATCAATAAGGTTTTGCTGTGTTGTTGAAGCAATAGTTGGATTTGTGTATGTAGGAATAAAGGATATGGTTTTAGGTAGGGACACTTGACATCCTCATTGACATTGAGTATATCCCAAAGCTTGAGTGCAACTAGCTATAGTCGGGATGTTGGCATAAGCTATATGAGCTAGGCCATACAAAACCTCTAATACATGGGAATCACTGATCAGTTTCCTCATGTTGTCTAACATAGGGATCACAAGACCAACAAATAGAGATTCAATACTCACATAGTCTTGGATCCCTTCTAAATCTTTGTCCAAATTTTTTTAGTTTATCTTCAAGAACATGGGAAACCATAGTATCAACATTTGTAAAGATAGGTGTTTGTAAAGTTTCCATTGGTATGGTAGCATTAGGGATAGAGTCCAAAATGGGTTGAGTATTGAAAAAACTTGTCATGAAAGAGTTATAAGACTCATGATCCACAATGGATGTGAAGCCAACGTAGGATGCCATAAGTATAGAACTATGTCTCACTAAAGTATTGGAAATGGGACACCAAGTCATGAAACTCATACAAGTTTAAAAATTATAAGTGTACCTAAGATGAACAAAAACTATTAAATAAGCACACTAAAAACTTATAAACAAAAATCATACAATGAAAGAAAATATGAAACACAACAATAGAGTTCTGAGAAAAAGCTTGTCTAGCCAAGAATAGTAGGACAAAGGATCCCATGGGTGTCTGAGTCCTGGTCAAGGGTTCTAGAATTTTAAAACCTGACTTTGTATTATACTCTTTAAGGATTCTGATTCTACTTGAAAATAGTTGTAATAGTAATTATTTCCCATAATTTTCTTAATCTATGCCAATTTGATGTAAAATGTAAGTATGCAAGAATGTTGAAGATGTTTGAACAAGTTATGAATGTAAATTTTAGATCTAAAATGCAATACTTGATTGATTCTAAGATGCAGATACCTAGAAATGATGACTTTGATGCAATTTTGAAACACCAACAATGCACTTTCTTTCACTTTTATGAGCTATATCCAAGATGACTAAAAACATTTAATTACTAATTCCAAAACAAACATTTGCAAGTTACACCTATAGATTGAAAAGACAAAGACAAACAACTGTGAAAAAGTTTGTTGATGCACTTGTACAAGGATAGAGTCACCCAAGGGCATCTAAGTCCTTGATAGGAGGTTTGAAAATTGAAAAATTGAAGATTCAAGTTGTTGTTTAAGGTTTCTATTTCTATCTATAAATAGGTCTAATAGTGACTTTTTTTCCAAAATTTCTCAATGTGATTCAAATGAAAATGAATGTCAATGTGTGAACAAAAATGAACAATTATGAATGCAATTTTTAATGAAAATATAATCCAAATGACTAAAAAATACCCTATGATGCAATATAAGGTGCATTTTTTTTAATTTTCATGAGTTTTTATGATGCAAATATGAAACCCTAAATGAGAAATGTAATAAAATACAATGAAAAGCCTAGATCTAGGGTGAATGAATGTAATTTTCAGAAGGTATATGATGTCAAAATGTTAGGTTCAAAAAAATTTAGCAATGTGAAAAAGGGAACCCTAAGTTTAATGTCTAAACCTAGGGTTGATTTTTGGTCCTTTTTCAAAATTACATTAGAATACAAATCAACAAGGTGAATAGAGTGACTTTAAACCATGAAGGGGAGTCAATCAAACTTGGATCTATATTCTTGGGCCTTGAAAATGGATTGTAAATGATTTTGAATGATTAACCTAATTAATATATATGACCTAATATGAAAAATGTGATATTCTGGAAACACAAATTGAAATAGTAAACTGCAGGTAGATCTAAGAAGTACTGGAGATTGCGCACCTATCATAAAAAGTTGGATCTAGCATGCAAAGGAAGACTCTGATTCCTAGGGGCATATGGGTCTCTGATAGGGGGTCCTAAAATTGATTTTGATGTCCTCTGATGTTGGATCTGACCTTTTGTTCCTCAGTTGTAGAGCAGTCAAAATGTTGTCAGATAATTCTGTAGGTGAGTTTTTGTGGCTTGATAAAATTTAGGGCTTTAAATGCAACAAGGGACAACTCTTTTTCAATTTTCCTTCAATCCTCTTCAAACCTATTAACTACACATTCAAAAAGAGGGAAAATGTTGGGCCATTTAGGGGCTTTCCTCAGTCAAAGCCTATGTAAGTGTTTCCACTTCCACAATGACAATGTCAATGATAGAAATGATAATTGAAAGGAAGGAATGTTGAAATCACGAAATGATACAACTCACCACCCTTCAATGGATTCCTTGAAGGAGTGGTGTCTTGCACACCACCTCAAAGATTTGAATCTTGCTTGTTTGATTTGGTTGAATACTTTGGATACCTAGAACAAGGATTAGCCTTCACAAAACATAACACATAGAATTGGACATGATGTTAGGATCTTTAATTGCTGCAATAAAGCTCTAACATGTTGCTCTTGACTTGCTTAATAGTGTTATTGATCATAATTTTTCTAATAATTTTGTTGTTAGATTTGAAATGATGCAATAACTAGGTATTTATATACAATTGTTCTATTTTTTTTAAAATTATACCCCAAAAGCCAACACTTGAAAATTGAAATTTGAATGTTAAAATGTCACCAAAAACATATTAAGACTTGGTCCTCGACAAGATAGAGGGACCCATATTCCCATGGGTGTATGGATCCTAGCCATATCTTCTAGGACATTGAGTGTCAAGATCAAAACATTAATTTCCTACATTTATTCAACACTTGCAATCCTTCATAAAATGATAAAAATAGGCCTTTAGAATACATAATTTAAGAAACTAGGGACACAATTAAGCTCAATAATTTAGGGCCCAAGGAAAAAATAGTGTCAAATTGTCATGGATGATGATTTATGATGCTACACTTATATGATAGCTTCTAGTTAGTTGATAAATGAGGAAAAATCCAACATTATTTTTTTCAACACTCCTAGGTTGATCCAAAACAAAATTGCTAACATTCTTCATCTCTAGATTGGAATTTTTCCTATGGGATATTTGGGGATTCCTCTAGGTGCTGACACACTTAACAAGAGACATTGGCAGAATATCCTCCAAAAATTTTGATTAAAGGTTAATCATTGGACTTTTTGATGGTTATCCTTTGCAGGAAGATTAACTCTTTTAACTTTTTTCCTTCAGGTTCTTCCTTTATATAGGTTTATGGTGTTATCATACCCTAAGAGTTTTCTTAAGGATTATGATGCCCTTGCCAGGAAATTTTTATGGGCCAAAAATATTGAGAATCACAAATGGAGCCTAGTAAGATAGGATCAAGTGTGCAAATCTAAGGAGGAAGGTGGTCTAGATCTTTGATAGTCTGAGATCACCATTCAATCTCTTGTTGCTAAATTATATTGGAGATGGTGCAATTCTCCAAAAGAACCTTGGGAAATTATTCTTTACTAAAAATATTTGGGAAGTATTGCTAAGGAGGATATCCCTCAATTGGAGGTTATAAGAAAGGGTTCTTTGATCTGGAGTACTTTGAAAAGGGGTGTTTCCTTCATAAAGAATTCTCTTTTTGGGATCATCCATAAAGGTGATAGTGCCCTATTTTGGTCTAATTCTTGGGATGGACATCCACCTATCCTTTCCACTCATCCTCATCTTCAATCTTTAAGTGATTTTTTTTTTTGCTATGGGGTGGTCCACTATGGATCATTTTAAACACACTATTTCTGTAGGGAGCTCTTCAAATTCTCAATGAAAACTTCCAACCTATTGGCCCAAAGGTGGATCCCAGGATAAGCAAGATTCTTTGGCTTTCATTCTTGCTGAGAGGCATTGCAATTCTTTAGAGGATAGGGACTTTCTGGCTTGGGGAAAAAGAGTCTAAAGGGAAGCATTTGGTGGCTTAGGCGTATGCGGCTTTGGAGAGTCAACAAGGGAATTAGAGAGTGTTTCCTTGGTGGAAATGAATCTAGAAAAAAATCAACTAGCCTATGTGTAATATGTTCATTTGGATGTTATGTTAAAACAAATGTCTCAATTGGGATAATATTAAGAAAAGAGGTTTTTGTGGCCCATCACTTTTCTTTCTTTATGGATGTAGTGAAGAAAGTTCTAGTCATCTTTTCTTTCAATGTTCCTTCTCACGGGAGACTTGGAGACTTTGGTGGAAACTTTGGAGGAGGCCTTTTATGTAGGCTTCATGATGAGGGCCACACCACCCAAACCCCACATAAATCACAACAATAGATTCCAACACAGAAGATGAGAGATAGGAAATGACTCACTTTCAATTATTTTCAGAAAATGAAATTACATATTCAAAGCTTACATGCTTACATGCTACAACCTCATGGGCTTGATTCATTACAAAAAAATCAACTCTAAAAAGAAAATCTACTATTCGGAGCCACAATCTGCACTATTGGAGCCACCTTCTACAACCCCACTTAACCCTTTTTATTTTCCCAAATAACCACCCTAGAATGTTATAGAAAGTTCAAAATTTTCCTTTTTATTTTGGCGTCAAAAGTCCAGCCATTTGATTTCTGGCCTAGGAAGAATTTTTTTTATGAAATTCACTTTTTAGAGGACCAACTTTGTGGGGCCATAAATTTTGATCTGAGTGTTTGATTTTATGTTATTGCATATAGTTGGAAATATCTCAATGAGCTCTACAACACGCAACCCTATCGTAGGTTGGTTCAACCACTTTTTGAGTTGTTTTGGGGCCTCTAAAGTTTTATATCTGAATTTGAAGCTGCATTGGAGAAATTTCCTAGGACTTAAACTTTAATTTCTCCCAAACTGTGAAGGGTATTGAGTTGATTCTTTCGCAATTGGAAATTTTTTTCAGCTCTGCTCCTTGGGGTAAATTTTCACGTCCATATGAGCCCATTTAGGCCGACTTACTAAATTTAGTAAATGCCCATTTCTCGCTATTTTTGATGCTTGGCAATATTATACCCCTTAAGTGTCATCATGGGACTCAAAAAAACTATAGTATATTATATTAAGTTAACCTCAGCTTCAGAAAACCATGATGAATCTTCAAAATGCCTTCCTCTCCATTTCACCAAGTACTCTGCATATTGTCTGTTTCTCATGCTTCTACCCACACGACTATCTAAGATTTATTCTATCTCTTCCTTCTCTAAAGTAGGTGTTGGAATTTTCAACTATTCATTTATAGGCCCCTCCTCTATATCACCTTCATGATACTTTGTCAAATGAACAATGTTGAACACAAGAGAAATATTTATTCCACTAGGCAACTCTACCTCAAGCATTTCCTAAATGGTCCAAACTTCTTCATCTTTAACTTGTTTTATGTACCAATTGGAAACCTTTCCTTTCAAAAATGAACCATGACTTCATCTCCTTCTTGGAACTCCTTATACCTCCTTTTTTGATCTACTTGAGCCTTATATTGTGAGTTCATCTTATTGATATGTTTCTTCACCTCTTCATACAAATTCTTCAGGTGCTCAACAAAATCTTCAGCCTTAACACTACTATGCTTCCCCTTATCCATCTTTCTCAGTTCAAAAGCAGTTCTTGGACTACTCTAATACACAATCTGGAATGGTGATTTACTAGTACTCCTATTGACATAATTATTATAAGAAAATTCTGCCTGTGGTATAATCAAATCCCATCCCTTAGGCTTATCTCCTACTAAGCATCTTAGTAGGTTACCCAAACTCCTATTCATCACCTGTGTTTGTTCATCAGTCTATGGATGGTGTACAAAACTAAACTTCAAATCTATCTTCAAATTTTTCCATAATGTCCTCTAAAAATAGCCAACAAATTTGGTATCTCTGTCTGAAACTATACACTTTGGTAGACCATGTAGTCTCACCACCTCTCTAAAAACAACTTTACAACATGAACAACATCATTGGTCTTATGACACAGAATGAAATGTTCCATCTTTGAAAATTTTTCTACCACCACAAATATGGAATCATGCCCTCTCTATGTCCTTGGCAATCTAAGAAAAAAATCCATGCTAATATCCTCCCGTGGCCTCTCAAGTACAAGTAATGGCTGATACAATCTAGTATTATGACTCGTTCCTTTCACCATCTGACATACTCTACAACTTTGTACAAACTTCTTCACATCTTGTTGTAATTGTGGCTAATAATAATTCTCATTAACAAGAGCAACGGTCTTATCTCAACCAAAATGTCTAGCAAATCCTCCACTATGCTTCTCCTTGATTAGATTCTCTCTCATAGAACTCCTTGGAATGCATAATTGGCTTCCTCTAAACAACATCCCATCTTGGATTATGAAATCCAACCATCTCAACTAATCAAATGTAATAGGTTCCAAACAAGCCTTCCAAGCTTCTACAAAGTCTAGATCTTCAAGATAAAAACTCGAGTTTATTGAACCCAACAACCTCTATATTCATTTCTATCAACAAATTTTGCCTTCTACTCAAGGCATCTACAACTCTATTTGACCTTCCACTCTGTGCTTAAAAAAAAAGGAATAACTGTGCAAAAACTCAACCCACTTTAAGTACCTTTGATTTAACTTTCCTTGACTATTGAGATATTGCAAAGTTTGGTGATCAGTATATAAAACAAATTCTTCTGGCAACAAATAGTGTCTCCATTTATTCAAAGCCTGAATTATAGCATAAAATTCTTGATCATAGATAGACTATTTCTTCATAGCATCATTCAACTTCTCACTAAAATAGGCAATAGGCTTACCTTCTTGACCCAAAACAGCTCCTATGACAATGCCACTAGCATCACAATCTACTTGAAAGACCTTATTGAAATATGGAAGTGCCAAAACAGGTTACTCTGTAACTTTCTTCTTCAACATATCAAAATTTTTGGTTGTTCCTGTAGTCCACTTAAACTCTTTTCTATCCCCTCACATCTCTTCAGTTATAGGTGCACAAATACTACTAAAATTCCTAATAAACTTACTGTAAAAACTTGCTAGACCATGAAATTATCTTACCTATGTAACATTCCTAGGGGTGGGCCATTCAATGATATATTTTACCTTCTTTGGATCCATTTTAAGACCCTCTGCTAAGAAAAAAAATTCTAGATACACCAACTCTCCACAAAACTACATTTCTTGAAATTAATCAATAGTTTATCCTCCCTTAACTTCTCAAAAAAAAGTTCGGATATGCATCAAGTGCTTCTCCAATGTCTTATTGAAAATCAAAATATCATCCAAATAAATAATAACAAATTTTCCTAAAAACTCTTTCAATACCTCATTCATAAGTTGCATATATGTGCTTGGTGTATTGGTTAGCCCAAAAAGCATGACTAACCACTCGTACAAGCCCTCCTTGGTTTTAAAGGTTTTTTTCCATTCATCTCCTTCTCTAATCTGCATTTGGTGATATTCGATCTTCAAATCTATCTTTGTGAAGTACTTAGCTCCACTCAAACAATCCATAATGTCATCCATTCTCAGCAAGGGAAATCTATACTTGATGGTGATCTTGTTGATGGCTCTAGCCACCATTCCCCATCCTTCTTTGGTGCTAGTACTATAGGTACTGCACATGGACTCAAAATCTCTCTAATCAATCCCTTCCTCAATAACTCTTGCACTTGTCTACTCAACTCTTCACTTTTTTCTGGATTCATACAATGAGCTACCTTATTTGGAAAATTGGCTCTAGGAATCAAGTCCATCTGATGACTAATCTTTTTCACTAGAGGAAAACCTTCAGGTATGTTATTAGAAATAATATCTTATAACTCATTCGAAAAATCTAAAACCTCTATAGGTACCTCAGTGGTATCTTCTTTATCAATTCTATGGATCAATGCAAAACACATATGCTCATGCCTCATACCTTCTAGGAAATTTCTTCCATCAACCAAAAAAATTCTTGCATTACTGCATACCTTTTCCTCTACCTCTTTCAAGGGCTTCAACTTATAACAAACCCCATCCTTTGTCAAAGAATAGGTGTCGGAATATCCATCATGTATTGCCTGCTGATCAAACTACCACGGTCTTCCTGACAACATATGACAAACATCCATAGACATAATATCACACAATACCTCATCATGGTAATTCCCAATCTTGAACTTTACCAGACATTGTTCATTTACCAAGGCTATATGGTCCTTCTGCAACCAAACAATCTAGTATGGGTTCAAATGCCTTCTTTTATCCAACCACAACTTACTAGCCATTTCTTCTGAAACAAGGTTATCAATACTACCTGGGAATGTGTAGGATCATGATGGGCCAAAAAGTGGCAATATGATGGGTATTTGTAGGGTATGTGATTGAAATTTTTTTTTACCCAAAATTGATGAAATGGAAAGGGTTTTTAAAGGATATTCTCAGCTTTCCACCAATATAAATTATGTTTTACTTTGAATTTAATAAATAATTATTATTCATTTTCTATTTGAATTACAACTAAAGTGTTGATTGATAGGCTGATTGAAAAATATCTATAGCTTTCAAATGGTATCACATTTTTTTAATCCAAAACATGCATCACATTCTATGCTTCACATACTATAGGATTAAAAGAAGAAAAAATGAATTTCATGAAGTTTTGACCAAGTTAAGGTGGTCAAACATACGATTTTTTATATTTTTAAAAGTTGTAATAAAAAATTCATAATTAATTATTTACTTGGAAAAAAATTACAAAAAAATATGCATCACATCCAGACACGAGTCCTCTACTTATTTCTAAAATATTATAAAAAAATATTATCATTTTAGTGTGGTTGGAGTGGTCAGATAGACACCTACTTTTTTTTCCCTAAAATTTAAGTACTACTACATTGAAATTTCAAATTTTCACCAAATAGATTTTTTTTTAAAATAAACCTAGTAGTTTAAAACTACATTCAATTTTCTACAGATTCTATTCTTACATATTTTTGAAATAATATAGATAACTTATTCAAATTTTTACATCAAGTTTCCTAACTCTGATTTTTTTGAATTTTTTGTCACTTAAGGGCCTGTTTTTTCCATGATGATCCTGCACATACCCACCTCCATCAATAATAACACTGCAAAATTTACATTCACACTTACATCTGGTGCAAAAAAAATTATTCATTTGAGTTGGTTCCTTCAACTCATTTAGCAAGGCTCTTCTAGTAACAAGAAGCTCTCCTCTTTTTGCATCCTCAGAATGGGAAGACTCAACATCTTCATCTACATGTGCAACTCGTGCATTAGCCTCAAGCATTCTATTTGTCTTTCCTTGATGTTGAGAACACTCATAGGCTCTATGTCCTTCTCCACACTAGAAACAGGTTCCATGAAAGCCTCCTCTTCCCGGTCCTCATCTAGATCTTCATCTTCCTCTTTGGTCTCCATTGCTATGATCACGAGGACAATGTGTTATCTCCTTTCTGGTTATAGCTTCTACTCGCACCTTCGCCCTTCTTTTGATCTTCATTTCGACCTTCATATGACTATCCATCGGTCTTTCCTCCATAGCCTCCACCTCGTTGTTTGTTCTCAAACTTCTTGTTCAACCATTCTTCAACCTTTTGAGAAAATTGATAAGAATCCTCAATAGTGGTCATTCTTACCAATGCCATTTTTTCTTGTATGCTTGGCTTAAACCTGTTAATATAACGAGCAACTTTCTCCTTATTCGCTTCAGAATGTCCTGTATAAATAATGACCTTGTGAGATTCTTCTCTGTATTCTTTCACTGTCCCTGTCCCTTGCCTCAAGCTTTGCATCTTCTTGAGCAACTCCAATTCATAATCAACTGGGACAAATTGTTTCTTTAATTTTGACACCATTTTGTCCCATCTAGAAATTTTATCTTTCCCTTGTATTCCTCTTTCTAACTAGGCTTCTTTCCACTATATACTGGCGTGACCTTTCAATTTTGTCATTGTAAAATTCACTTTGTGAGGGTCTTCAATCTCCTCAAACTCAAAAAATTCCTCCATGTCATTGATCTAATCAATCAATTCTTTAGGATTCAGATTTCCACTAAATGTTGAAACCTCCATTTTAGGTCTCTTCCCAATGCTTGAGATCGCTCGCATCAATCTTCTTTCTCCAAGATCCATTAAATCCTGGTCTTCCTCTTCCATTTCGTCATTTGTTTCATCTTCACTATCATCTCTATCTTGTTGCAAGGTTTCTAATTGCCTTCTCAGGGCTCTAATCCCATCTCTAGGTGGATCTCTTCCTCCACCACCTTGTCCTCTACCTCTTCCATACTGGGAAAGTCTTGGAGGCATCTTGAACTCAACCCACACTCACAGGTCCTGCTATAACTGCCTCATGTTCGATGCTCTGTTACAGGCTCAGGAACTCCTACTCTGATACCACTTGATGAGGGTCACGCCACCCAAAACCCATAGAAATCACAACAATAGACTCCAACACAAAAGATGCGAGACAAAAAATGAATCACTTTCAATTATTTTTAGAAAATAAAATTACAGATTCAAAGCTTACATGCTACAACCTCATGAGCTTGATTCATTACAACAAAATCAACTCTAAAAAGAAAATATACTATTCAGAGCCACAATCTGCACTATTGGAGCCACCTTCTACAACCCCACTTAACCCTTTTTATTTTCCCCAATAATCACCCTAGAATGTTCTAGAAAGTTCAAATTTTTCCTTTTTGTTTTAGGGCTGAAAGTCCCACCATTTGATTTCAAACCTAGGAAGAATTTTTTTTATGAAATCCTCTTTTTAGAGGACCAACTTCGTGAGGCCATAACTTTTGATCTAGGTGTCTAATTTGCTATTATTGCATATCGTTGAAAATCTCTCAATGAGCTCTACAATATGCAAACCTATCATAGGTCAGTTCAACCACTTTTTGAGCTATTTCAGGGCCTCTAATGTTTTATAGAATTTGAAGTTGCATTAGAGAAATTTCCCAGGATGAAAACTTCAATTTCTCCCAAACTATGAAGGGTATTGAGGTGATTCTTTTGCGACTGGAAATATTTTTCAGATTTGGTCCTTGGGGTAAATTTTCACATCCATACGAGCTTGTTTAGGCCGACTTACTAAAAATAGTAAGCTCCCATTTTTTGCTATTTTTTATGCCTAATAGTCTTATACCCCTTAAGTGCCATCATGGGACTCAAAACAACTAGAGAAAATAAAGAAAACATTTTTGTTTGGGTGATGCAAGATTTTCCTACACCACTAGATGCTCCTGCATCACTTCATCTCTAGATGACCTTTGGGAGAATTTGTGATCTCCTTCGACCTCTACTTCATTTCTAGTAGTTGCTTGGGAGTTGGGCCCTTCCCTCATAATTTGGAAGATTTGGCTGGAGATAAATTGATGCATCTTCTAGGAGTCTTGATCAAGGTTCCTTCAAATTCAACTTAAGGTAAATAATATGCTTAAAGAAACTATTGAGGCTATGTTTGACTTTGGAGAGACTCTCTCATCAATAGATGTATGTACTACTATTCTCATTGAGCTCTCTCTTTCTCAAAATTAACATTGATGGCTTTGCTCGTGGTAACCTAGGTGCTACTAGGATTGGTGGAATGGGGTGTGATGACAAGGGACCCTCTCAATTTTTCTTCTCAATTTTCATGGGGGTGTACTCTAATAATCAAATGGAAGCTAGGGCTATTCGTAGGGCTTTGAAGAAAGCCTACGAGCTGGGTTGGAAGAAGGTGGTTTGTGAATATGACTCTATGATCTTAGTTTCTTTTCTTAATAAGAGGGATTTTTAGAACTCCTCTTGGAGATTGGTTGTGATAGCTAAAATTTTTCTCAATCTTGCCTTAAAATTTGAGACTATTTCCTTTGTTCATATCCCTAGGGAAAGGAAAAAAGTAGTTGATTGTTTGGCTAAATGTGCATCTAAGGGAACAATGGAATGGTTTTTTTTGGATTGGAGTCAATTAGATCAACAAAAAAGTCATTTGCTCAATCAATCTCTTCAGGAGTATCATAAAGTCTAGTGGCAAGTGGATGGATTGGTTGAGTGTTGTCAGTGACCTTAAGGTCTATTGGCATGTCTGTATGCCTCTCTCTCTCATCGAGACTTGATTATGAGATTATTCTAAGGGTTTGGAGTATTTATTTCCTAGTATAATTTCTAGCATTATTTGAGTAAAATTCTACCCTTTTTTTAATAAAAAGGTAAGTTATTCTAAACATTTTAAATATATTTATTTAAAAATTGAAAATAAATTAATTTATTGTTTAAGATTCATTTTAATTTATTTAAGTATATTTTAAATTATTTAATCCTATTCTTTAATTATATAATTTTTAATTATAATATACAAAATATCATTAAATTTATTTTCAAATTTTTTAATGAATATTTTAAATAAAATTTTAAAAATATAATAATTAGTAATAAAAAGGGTTTTTAAAAATATAATAATAGCTAATATAAAATAATACAATACAAAAATAACATTTCTATATATTATTATTTTTAAATGAATTTATTTTAAAATAGTACGGTATAAAATTCATATAATTATTATTCTAAAAAAGTAAAAAATAAAAATTATACATTTAACTTTAAAATTTAAATTATTTAAGATATAAATTTCTATAAACTTATAATATAAAAGTTAAAAATTAATATTAAAAATTTAAATTATTTTTAATTTATTTAATATTTACAATTTAAATTTAAATTGTTAATATTTATATATTTAAATTAGTATTATTATTAATATTTAAGTTATTAAATAGTTGAATTTATTATTTATAATATTTCATAATTTTAAATTTTAATAAATTATATAAATTATTAAGCCAATATTATGTTTATTATTATAACTATGATTATATAAATAAAGTTACAATTATAATTATATAATTTTTTAATTAGAATTAAAATTATATAGATTATTTTATTATATAATTATTTAATTTAAGAGTTTTTTTGAATAAAAGGGTATAAATTTATTAAATCAGTAATAAGCAATCATATAAAGCATCTAGGGTCCTTACCAGGCACCCAAAGTCAATAGCCAAAAGTCCTAAAACCAACCATCCATCCAAAAAATGAGTAATAATCCCTAAGAAATCAACCAACTGAAGAACATTACGCAACCATGTCCTCAATAATCAACCTATCAAGACCTTAGAAATAATCTTGAGATTTTTCTCCTAATGTTCAACTTCCCATTCCCCAACATTCTCGAAAGCCCATGTGGTTAAACAATCAACAAGTTCTTTGTTCCACTCCCATGGGATATGAATAAAGGAGATAAAATCAAATATGGTATTGAATTTAAGTATTTTCTTGGCCACTAAAGCCAAATTCCAATTGACTCCGCCCAAATGTTATTCATTCAACATATTAAGTAAGATTTGAGAATCTCACTCATAAGCAATCTTATGCCAACCAAGAGCACAAGCTCTTTCAATAGCAAATAGAATAGTTAGTCCTTCCATGAGATTATTAGTTTGTTTCCCCTTATAAATGGAGAAAAAAATGACCTTACCTGAACTATCCCTTCCAGCTCCACCAATCCCAACATGCCTAGGGTTTCCCCTAGAATAACCGTATGTATTAATATTTAAAATATTAGTTGGAGGAGGGGACCATTGACCTTCCCTTTGTGTTTTCTTTTTGGATTGGTAGCACCTCCCAGCATAGGAGGACCTTGATGTTAGGCCTTGTAAAACTAAACTTTTTGCTATCTTTTCATCCCCCTTCTCCAAGGGAAAAGACACTTCACATTTAGCTTTCATGATCTCTTGAATCACGCCAACAACCCTCTACCATACTTGTTGAACCATAAAATTACTTCCCCGAAAGATCCTACAATTCCTTTCGAGCTACATTTGCTAGAGAATAAATGAGGGACCAATATTCCACACTACCTAAAGAAATGAAGCCTGTGTTGGAGGCCTCCCCATACTTCTCCAAAATTCAATCAGATAAGAAGCATGAACACAAGCCTACCTATAAATAACCCACCACAGGTTCCAAATTTCCAAAAAAAATACCATTAAAAAAAAATGGGATGGATCCTCTTCGTTGTTACCATAAAGCACACATACATGTGGTCCTTGAAAACCATGATTTTGAAGGTTATCCCAAGTGAGACAATTGTTCCAAGAAACAATCCACAAAAGGTAGTTACACTTATGCCAAGAAAATTTATTCCATATATTTTTCCACCATGAGACTTCCATCCTCCCATATTTCTAAAGGTTGGACTCCTGATATCCACTAGCAACCACATAAACCCCCTTGAGATCTAGAATCCAAGCTAGGATATCCTGTTCCTTGAGCGAGCTACACTCTCTACTAGGTAAAATTATTCTTAACTCTATGTTCTACATTAGATCCCCCAACTGGCCACTCTATTAGATCCTTCCATCTAGACACTTGTGCATGCCCAAGTTTTGGTAAGATTAAAGTTCCCAGCTTGAGACCAACCATACTCTATGGAATAATGAAAAAGCTCTTGCAAATGTGCGTACATGGTTCTGATTTGGGGAGATCCATCCCAAGAATCATACCAAAAGAGATCTTCAGTTCCCCTATTACAAAACAAACCTCTTTTGATAAACTTGGCTCCCTTTTAAGACTTTCCCAAATGACAAAACCTTTACCTGATAGAGAAACTGAGGAATCTCTTCCTTCTCCACCCCTTTCAAGTATTTGGTAGAGAGGATGTTATCCCAAACATGATCCTTCTCATTGCACCATCTCCAATATAACTTAGTAGCTAAATACTGAACATTGAGGCTAGCTTGTCATAGCCCAAGGCCCCCCTCCTATTTTGATCTATAAATGGTCTCCCACTTAACTAGATTCCACTTCGAAGAAGCCAAATTTATAACCCATAAAAAGTGTCTTGCAAGGGAATCCAAATCCTTAATAAAGCTAGGAGGAGCCACCTTAAGCATACACCTGTAGTTAGAAAGAACTTGAATCATAGACTTCAGAAGCATAACTCGTCCCACAAAGGACAACCACCTATGGGTCTACTAGTTCAATCTCACTTGAAACTTGTCTAAAATAATTTTCCAAGATACCCTAGAGAGGTATGCCAAGACATATCATAGGAAGATTTTCAATCTAAAATCTAAGAATACAAGTAATCCATTGTTGAATAAGCAAGGGGGAGTTGAAGAAGAAAATGGAAGATTTACCTTCATTGATCTGTTGACCTGAAGCTACAAGATATATATCCAAAACTCAACAAAAATTAGTAAATTATCTGATCTTGGCTACACCCATTAGAGTGGTATCATTGAAGAACTATAAATGAGGTTGTTGAGGCAAGCCATTGCCCCAAATCCACCCTTGGATAAAGCCTTGAGTAACATGACTTTGAATAACTCTCCCTAAGCCCTCTTCCAATAAGATAAATAATTATGGTGACAAAGGATTTCCCTACCAAAGACCTCTAGACACTTCAAACAAGGAGGAAGGCTCACCATTGACAAGCATAGAGAAAGAAGTGGGCATAACACAACTCATCACCCACTTCACCCACTCCCCATCAAAACCAAAGGCATAGAGAAATTTTTGGAGGAAAGACCATTTGAACTTGTCATATGCCTTAACCATGTCTATTTTAATAAAAATATCTTTCTCATTTGAATTTTCCATGTAATGTATAGTCTCAATTGCAATGACCACACCATTCATAATTTTCCTATCAGCCACAAAGCCTCCCTGTTCTTTAGATATGATCTTGCTAATCCATCGCTTCAGCCTCTTCACAATCAACTTAGGTAGAATCTTGTAAACCACATTACAAATAAATATGGATATAAAAAAAATCAGCATATCAACCCCTTCACATTTGGGGATAAGAGCAAGAAATGTAGAATTCATAGCCCACAACATCTGTTTGTTCACCGGAGATTCCTACACCACCTCTAATAAATCCAATTTTATAATTTCTTAGAATTCCTAAAAGAATTCTATCGGAAACCTATCAGGGCTAGGAGCATTCCCTTTCTTCATCTAAAAATAAATTCCCTCAAATTAGTCTAGGGAGATGGGCCTCATAAGGTTCTCATTCATTTCCAAAGAAACAAGAGAAGGAATACATGGAAGAATGTGGTTTTCTTCTTTGATTACATCAAGTGAGTCTTCCCCCAAAAAAGTGACATAATACTATGAAGCCTCTCTAGAAATCTCCCTGAAAGAAACTAGATTATCTCCCTTAGAAGACACAAGAGAAGATATTGAGTTCCCATGCCTTCTATCCTTAAAAAAATTAAAGAAGAAAGTTGTACTTATATCCCCTTCCTGAAGCCACTCTATTTGGGCCTTCCGTTTCCAATAGATATCCTCTCACAATTCCCATTCCTCTAGAGCCTTTAAGACTATTGATTCTTCCTTTAGAGATTATTCAAAAATTCCAAACTCTCTAATCTCTTGGGCGATAACATCCACACTAGCTTGATCAGTCAACTTAGCATGAAAGATACTTCCAAAACACTACCTATTCCACTTCTTGAGATGCTTCTTCACATGTTATAATTGCTTGAAAAAAGAGTACATCACTATGCCATATGTTGGTCTACCTTGGTGCCACCAAGCTAATATAAGATCCTAAAGAAGGGGTTCTCACAACCACATAAGTTGAAACTTAAAAGATGTATTTTTAGAGACTCATACCAATGAAGCTGAGAGCTTAATTATCTAGTGGTCAGAACCCCTCCAATCTAATATCTCTAAATTGGTTGCCCAATTTCCACTAATCCAAAAGTAAGAAATGAAAAACTATCAAGTATCTTAGAGATTGAGTCCTTACCACACCTCTTGTTATTCTAGGTATACTGACCATTACTAGGCTTGATATCCACAAGATTTAAGGAAGGAATATTATCTCTAAGAATATTAGCCAATGATTCTAACCTTTGCAATCCACCCCTCTTTTCTTACAAATCAAGAATAACTTTAAAATCTCTAGCTACAATCTAAGGATATAAAGGAACTAAATCCTGAATATACCGAATATGAGACCAAAGTCAATAATTTCCAAGAATATTAGTCAAGGCATAAAAATTAGATAAAAGAACAATCTCTCTAGACTCCAAACTCGAGGCAACCATATAAATAGAAAAATTACTAGTGATCCACCAAAGAGGAAAAATATTTAGTGGGTTCCATAAGCATGCTACTCCCCCTGCATTACCTTGAGCACCAATACATTGGCATTGAATTATACACTAAAGTTTGGAAGCCAAGTTACATATACTCTCCACATAAAGCTTTATCTCCTAAATAAATAACATATTTTGTGAATGAACTCTCACGACCTCTTAAACAAACTTTTCTAGGGCCATTATTCAAGCCCTTCACATTCCATGAAAGAATAATCTTCGAGAGTTGGAAAAGTGGGAGTCAATAGTTTTAACCAACTCTAACTCCACCAATGTCTCTCCCATTAACTTAATTTTGTCTAGGTCCTTCTTCCTTCCTACCTTAAGAGGTTTCTCTGGAACCCGTTGAGATTCTTTTGGTGAAGCCCTAAGATGGGAGAGGCTTTATTTCCTTTCCCTGAATCCAAATCTTCCTTCTCCAATGGAGGTGTACCCTCAATCAAGATTGAATCCTCAATCCTTTCCATAATTCATTTGCCATAAGAGTGGTCATAATATCAAGAACCAAATCCATGTCCATTTGTGCTACTATCAAACCACCCTCCTTAACATCTTAACTATCAACAGTTTTGGTTACTGCCTGATCCACCTCTAGGCCCCCCATTTTAGGGTTCAACATATTGGGATTCACCTTTTTTTGGCCTAGATCATCCAATACATCAAGCTGGTTGAACACATCCTCATCCTATCTATCCTTGAAAGTTTATTTCTTCCCTCTATTCCTATTACAAGGCTTAATGAGAATAAAGCCTTCCTTATCTATAGTTTCACCTGAAATAGGTGCCTTTCCTTTATCCACCTTAGGGAGATTTTAGGAAGGTTGGTTAAGAGAAGGATTTAAAGAATGGACCTTAGGACTTCTTTTCTATAAGTTTCCATATTCATGGCATATCTGAAATCAAAAAGGAAATGTTTCATAGTCTAACTATTGAACCCATGAGGAGGAACCCAAATGAATCTCTAAAGAATATCTTAGGGGATTAATAAAGTTAATTTCAATGCAAAAGTGAGAAAAATAAATTACCTTTTTATCCAACATTTGTTGAGAGGGACCCACCAACTTTCCCAACAACAAGGAAATCATATGTAGAATATCATTCCTCCAAAATTCTAGAGGAAGCCAAGGGAGCCACACCTAGAAAACGACTCGATTCGGGAGCTCCTATATAGGGTTAAATTCAATGTGTCATGGCTTAATGAACAAACCAACCTGATTATAAAAGTATGCCCCCCTTAAGATACTCTATTTTGATCAACCAAGCAATTAAAGACCACCATAAAATAGTTATTGTCCATCGGCATCACCTCCATCTCACCCTTGGGGTTTGACATCCATCTAGCCAAAGATTCCAGAAATGGAAGAGATACCTAAATCCCCACGAACTTGTAGAATAATTGATGATTCATCAAATAAATAACATCTTCCACTAAATTGGGTTAAATCACCAACATTGGTTTATCTTCACTCCTTTCCAAGAATCCATTTATTTTTAGAATGAATGACCCCCACTCAAGGATAACCCCTCCATACTTGAAGCCTTGTTCAACAAATTATCAACATCTACATACATTGATGAAAATGGGTCATTCTTACACAAGATTTCCCTAAAATTCATTTTTTGTTTTAAGCGACTTCACCAAAAGTCATATCTATCAAGATCCAAAGCAAAGGATCACCACCTTAAACCCCCTATGCCCAAAGGCCCCGCACTGTCGCCAACCTACAAAAACACACACAAATGAAAGAAAAACAACCCTACATGCCTCCTATTTCCTCCACTAAAACATCAAACCCCCCACACTCAACACCTAAAACACACTTTAGCCACGATCTACACAAAGAGAAGAGAATGTGTGACTAGAGATTGAGCCCTAACCTGTGCAAAAAAAGCACTTGCAATGCTCATCTCCTTCTCCCTAAGACATATATAAAATATATTTTTAATTTATTAATATTATTTTAAAATTTAAAATAATTATAAAATAACAATAACTATTTGAATAAATTATATTATGATCTTAATCTTAATTAATAATTATTTTAATTTTTAATTAAATAATTGCATATGTTTCTTAATTGAAACTAGGTGTGATTTTTTACATCAACGTTTTGGATCATGCTCCATGATCCATCATGAGGATGTTAATAAGACAAAAGAGAATTAAATAATTAAGCAAAGAGAAGAGGATGTTCTTAATTAAATAATTATTAAGTAGTGTTATTATAATTTAAATACTTAACTATGACCCTAATTTTATAGTTATTAAATTCTAATTATAACTCTAAATATTATATTTTTAAAAGCACTTAATTATTTTTAGAGTTAGAATTAGGATTAGGGTAAAAATTAGGGTTAGAACTAGAATTAGCATTGGGGATTTAAGTGAATAAAATTTTAAGATGATATTTTATCATTATAAAAAAATACTTTTTATTGGTCAAATTTAAAAACATGTTCAATTTTATTAAATCTTTATAATTATGATTATATAGAATAAGATATAGTCAAGCTTATATGTTAATGGAATAAATATAATCAAAGGTTCCAATTAAATATTTTCTATAACATTTTTAATTATAAATATAATATAAGTTCTTTGAAATGAGTATGTATCATATGTATTTAGAAATTTGTTACGTTTTAGTGAAAATCTTAACTTTTTCAATTAATTAAAATATATTATTATAAAATCTTGTATTTACAATAAATTAAAATTAAATTAAAAAAATAATTTCTTAAATTAAATATATTTATTTACAAAGTTAGAAAGAAACAAAGTAGAGAGATAAAAGAACAAAGAACAAACATATTTATTAAATGGTTATGGTGTGGTGATGGCTATTGTGAATGCAAACTAAAAAAAATAAAAAAAATTGGATTAAACTGTGGTTGATATGATGGGTAAAACTATGCTTGTAATTCTATCTTAATTTTGGTAGATGGGTCTAAATCAAACATTGAGAATTCCGAAGTTTCCTCAATTTACTCCTCGCTTCTCAATCCTGGGTTCATGAACTTGTGAAAGATATTGGGGTTGTTTTCCTAAGGTTTGAACCTAGAAAGCCAAGTGTGGATGAATGCAACTGCTTAGTCTATGTTTATTTTGCAATCTGAATCTCAATCCTCCTATCAATTATGTGACAAGAGCCTATATTCAAATAGTTTGCAATAGAAACCAATTAATAGAAAACAGTAAACAACAATACTATTACACGGGAAGAAAAAAAATATAATTAAAAGGCAGAATTGAAATGAAACACATTAAACTTTACTCATGCAAATTTGATAACCACACCAACTAGTATTTATAGAATGCGATATGTTGAATGAAACTCATACAAATTTAATGGTAAATTGTGACAATTGCAAACTTCTAAGAAATGAATATAAAATTAACGTTCTTATTACCACACAATGAAATCCTATTGTAGTAATCATTAGGTAATCGATGAATTGGGCCCTTCCTTCTTTGACTATCAGTGATGGATCTCACACACAAAAACTACTCCACACTAATCAATCATTCATTCAAATCACTTCATAGTATTTAAATTGCAAATAGAAATTTGTATCAATATATTATTATCATCTATATCAACTAAGTCTCAACTTAGATATTTATAGATACCATAGACCAATTAAACTTATAACTATTGCTAAATAAAAAACATAGAAGAGTCTTTGGTTGTTTTGGCCTGTGACCAACAACCTTAAAAGATAGTTGAAAATGGTTTGGAGTCTTTTGCCATTGTTTCAAAATGACATAACAACTTGAAACAGATAAATACAACTCAAAACTAGTTTAACCAAAATGATAAATAGCTCTTGAACGGTCTTCAAATCCATTCGACCGATGCCCTTATCCATGTGCCATCCATTAAGCATCCCCTGCTACCAAAATCACAAAGATAATCAATAAACAATCAAAGGTTTTTTTTCTATTCATTGGTTTTCATCTTTCCTTGTATTTTATAGAACATCTTTAGCTCATTAACAAATGGTGATAGGAGAAATTAGAAAATACTACAAAATGACAAAGTTTAAGGGAAAATAAAAGGTAAAACATAGACACATTTCACCCCCATCATTCCCCTAACTTAGGGTTTTGCATGTCCTCATGCAAAAGAGTATAAAGTACAAACCAGGAGAAAAAGGAGCTAGTTTCTGCATTGTGTCATTGACTTCCTTAACCCATGACTAGTATAATGCTTGCATTTGCTTTTTATGTTCTTGAGTGGTCATGAGGGATGTTCTGGAGGCATTTTTCTATTTAAGTGCTTCCTTAAGCTGTCAAATCTCTTTTGTCTGTGAGGAATCAAGAGAGAACACGTCCTAAACCTGTCTTTGAAGGGCTTAATTCTCTTCAGTCACCCTGCCAACAAATCATGTAGTCTATGATTTTCCTCCCTTAACTTTGCTACCAAATCTTGCAAACCCTGTATCTCTTCCTTTTGTTGATAGAGGATTTTCCTCTGTCAACATGGCTACCAAGTTTTGTAGGTCACAAATTTCCTCATTTGTTAACAAAGGATTTCCCTCCTCAAATTCTTCCTGTGCTTCTTGATTTTCAATTAGGGGTGTTTCCATATGTTTTTCTTCATTTTCAACTAACATATTCAACTCCTACTTTTCCATTTGGGGTGACAATTTAGTGGTCCTCTATTTTGCAAGGGTGACAGTGTTTTCAGGCACTAGTTCAATTTGAAAATATTGAATATTAGTGTCATTATGATTATCCTCCCTATGTGACACAAACCCTTCTTCCATGCTCTATGCATTTTCATCCAAGGGTTCCATTATTTTTCCTTCCTTTTTAGCTATCAGCACTCCCTCTAAAATTGAAGGACGAGACAGAGGAGGTTAGGTCTCCTATTCACACATAGTTTCATTTTCATTAGTAGTCATAGTTGCTTCTTTTGTATTTCTTTTATTGCTCCTTCATAGCTCCCTAGAAGCATTTATTGACCTTCTAGTTTTGTGATACACGACACCTAGGATTGTACAATCATCCACTTCTTTTGGTTGTTCAAAACCTAGAACATTACTAGCCACATTTTCCAAATTTTCCAATTTTTTTGTTGTAGCAATAGGTGACTTCTCTTTAAGTGGGGATTTTTCCTTAGTGGGTGATTTCTCTTTGGTAAGTGATTTATCTTTGTCGCCAGGAGCAGTTGAAGCTTGTTTCTTTGAAGATCCAGGGGAGACTGAGGATATCTTGCTATTCCTTTTCCACTTACCCCTAGTTTCCTAGTTTGGTGTGCTAGTTTTGGCTGATTTGCTACTGGTAGGGGTAACATGAGAGCTCTTGGTTGGTTTACTACTCAAGGCTAGGGTTTTCTTGATACCCTTCTTGGAAACCCTCTTCTTCGTAGGTTTAGGAGAATCGCCAGAAGGTTCTTCTATCCCTAAGTATTCATTATGTTCATCTAAATAACTTTCATTATTATTGCCCTTATCTAACTCTGTGCCTATAGACTCATCTTTTTTAGGAGAATTGGGTGGGCTGATAGGATAATCTTCCTCTATGAAGTTATCTGGGGTATCATCACCAAGAAGTGAATCCCAATCCTGTGGAGGAGAGATTCTTTTCAATTCTCTCACAATTAACAATTTAATGAGGCCATGGTGAGCTAATGAGTTTCCATGCCCCTTTTGTAATACATTTTTCATTTGGTTTACAAAGGAATAAAGAAAATATGAAATGTTTACAAGCATTCTCCATCTCAAATGATTCATAAGTTGAAACTGCTTAGTATAAACATATACATGCCTACCTTCATAGGTTAGGTACTAAATGATGAATTTCACTACATTGTCCCAAGGCCAGGGAATTCAGATTAACTTTGTACCTTGTCCAATGATGATTTCAACAGATTTCCCTCTCTCCAAGAACTTCTTGTACAAAGGTTTGAGGTCCATGGTGCACTTTGAATTATCTAGAAAATATTTCTCCCCTAATAATGGAAACCTAGAGACATCAGCTATGACTTTCGTTGTGAAAGGAGTTGTTAAACCACTGAATTTTTCCTCATTTTTGTGGTATGTCATTGCAAACTCCTACACAATCTTCTCATCATACCCTCTTAACCATTTAAAGTATACATCCCATCCTGCTTGTTTGAAAATTTTATAAGCCTCCACAGCCTCCAGCACCCTCAGTTCTTCCATAGTTGGAGGCTCAAAATGATGATGGTGTTCTCCTACCATGACGCTACCAAGAGGTCTCCACAACCAAAATAACTGTACAAATGAAAGTCACTAGTAGACATAGAAACCGCCACTAAAGATAGGTGTTGGGAATAGTAAACAGTTATCCACTATAACTTAAATGGTGAGAGGTTAAAGGGAAATTAAATTTGGAAAGTGGGTTGAAATGTTTGAAAAGATTGGTTTACACCGATATCATAATAGTAACATACAATTACGCTAGTAAATAACAGCAATAATGGCATTAGCTAAGCGAGATCGGGGAATAAGGGATTCTGGCATACTAAGAAGGATACAACGAAGATACGATGTGATGGTTGAAGACATGACATGGTGTATGACATGACAACTCCCCCCAACTTAACATGTGACCTGTCTGAGGGTTACGTCACCACTCATTAAATGAAAAGAAGAAATTTAAATTAAATAACAAGGAAAAAAAACCAATGTACATACCAATACTAATGATTTTCGGTGGTATGGTGACGCAGAAGAGAATGGAAAAATGGAGAGTGGATTCGGAAGAAAACGATGCCAATGTCAACATGGAACTACTAGCTTAGCAGTGTTAGTGTTGAAATTGAAGGCACCACATGGGGTCAATAAGACAACGTAGAAGAAAAGACATTGGGTGTGACCATCATAACCAAGGTGAAGTATAGCTGGTAGTCTATCATGGGTAGAAATGATCATAGTGAGGGAAGGACCAAAAACGCATGATACCTTGACATGTAGGTAGCAGGAGCATGTGAATGGACCATGAAAACTAATCATAGTGCTTGATGTTATGTGGGGTTGAAGAAACTGCAAAGGAAGCAAATAAAACTGGACAAAAGTGAATAGAACCAAGTGAAAAAGGCTCCTATCCAAAGAAAGATAGGAACTAAGTGTGCTTAGGTGAATGTGGCACAACACAAGGTGGGAGAAACCCAAAATGGTAGTGGGCATGGAGAAAAATAAGAGAAATCCCTCAAGTGATTGAGATAAAGGTTCAGTCATCCTACACCATCAATAAATAGTTGCAGTTCAAATAGGAAAGTGGGTCCTAGCACATAAGCGACATGAAGGCAGAGTTGTGAACTTGTAAAATTATGTCTCTTTTTTATTTTTTCTTATTTCTTATTCTCTTGTGTTTTTGTTTAAATATTTTAATCTCGATGATAGACTGCCAATAACCTGGTTTTTGCCCTATCATTGCCTAGAAGTGTCGGGAACCTTGTTTTCACCCCTAAGACTTATTTAGTAGTTAACACATACTAGAAACTGATTTTCAAATGTTAATTGGCCAACAACTCCCCAAAGGTTTTCATTGTTGGATCTTTTATTACATTTTTTTTTTAAATAATATTTTTAAACATTTTGAAAAGTAACTAAAAGGTATTGAGAGAGGCCACAAAAACCCTCTCAAGTAGATAGAGTTCCCTAGAAAGATTCGAGACAAACTCTTCTAGTGAGAGAGGCCTCTTGTACAACTTTAGTTGATGACTATTGACAACTAAAGCCATGCGATTGGAGTCCACAGTGCGAAGCTTGATTGCCCGATTGTCATAGACCATCTCAATTTCATAGAGCTTGAGCCAACAGGTGTGGAACTTTCCCTTAAAATCCTAGAAACGGGAGTCATACAAGAGTTCCCAATCACTTGGTTGAAATGACCATTGTCAAATGAAAAAATAATGCCAAAGAGTACACTGGTTTTGGAAAATCTCTACATGGAAGAGCGCTTGTTGGCGAAGTTCATCCAATGAGTGAAGATGTCCAATTCGTTCTTTTTGTGCATCAGACAAGTTCATACCCAGTTGGAGTGTGGTGCAGAGATTTTTTACCTCAAAATCAATAGGAAGAACAACCCTCTTACCATAGAAAATCTCATAAGGTGTCAAACCAGTGTTGGTTTTCCATGTAGTGTGGTAGGCCCACAGAGCTTCAAGAAGTCATACAACCCAGTCTTTCTTATGGAGGGAAACTATCTTGGTAAGAATGTTCTTGAGTTATCGGTTGGTGACTTCAACCTGACCATTAGCTTGAGGATGGTAAGTTGAAGACTTGCGATGTCGAATCTCATATTCATGAACCAAAGAAAAAATGAGGTCAGATGTAAACTATGGACCTTAAGATGTAACTATCTCACATGGAACACCAAATCAAGTAAAAATATCATAATAGAGAAATTCAACTACCTTGGTGTCCTTGGCATGCTTCAAAGCAACAAATTCATTCCACTTCATTACATAATCTGTACACACAAGGATATATTCCTTGTTTTGAGATGGCAAGTTCACAAGTCCAACAATGTCAAGTCCCCTTTTCTCAAAAGGCTCAATGGACAGTTGAGGATGCAGGGGAATTTCATCTGAGCATATGGGGTGACCCATACGTTGACATTTATTATAGTGTTGAACATAATGTTTACAATCCTTGTGGAGTGTAGCCTTTAAGCACCAAAATGTCCTCTGCAAGGTTCTGTGTGGCATGCGCGAAGTATGTCAAAGACATCATCCTCGGGCACACATCAGTGCATGATATTTTCAAGGCCACAACTAAAGAGAAATCCATTGATCCACATATAATCACCATTGAGTTTAACCAACTTTCAACATTCCCTCAGAGAGAAACGAGGTGGGAACTTGCAAGTGACCAAGTAGTTTTCCATGTTAGCGTACCACAAGTTCTTTGTTGATATAGCAAAGAGATGTTCATCTAGAAAGGCATCATCAACTGGAATTGGCTCATCATCTTGTTTTTATAACCTGGACAAAAATTCTACAACCATATTCTCATGACCAAGCTTATCAAGTATAGTAATGTCAAATTCTTTAAGTAAAAGTAACCATCTAATAACTCTACCAGTTACAATAGGTTTATTCATTAGAAATCGAATTACAGAATGATCAGTATGAACAAACACTTTATATTCGGTAATATAATGATGCAACTTATTAATTGCATAAACAATAGCTAAAAACTCCTTTTCAGTTACCATATAATTTACCTCAGCTCCTGTGAAATTCTTACTGATGTAGTAAATGGAGTAAAAGAGATTTTATTCTTTTTATCTAAGGAAATCCCCCATGGAACAATTTGAGGCATCAGTGTGAATATGAAAAGGTAGTTCCTAGTTTGAACCCTTGAGTACTATTGTCATTAAAAGCTTGTTCTTAATAGTTTCAAATGCTTCTTGACATTCTAGTGTCCAAGAAAAAATGACATATTTTGCTAACAAAGAAAATAAGGGGGAGGCAATCTTAAATTTTGGATAAACCTCCTATAGTACCTTGCATCCATCCTAGAAAACTACACACATCCTTTTGGCTAGTGGGTGTAGGCAAGTCCTGAAAGATCTGTATCTTTTTGGGGTCAACTTGAATACCCTTAGAAGAAATATAATGACCAAGTATTCTCCCCTCTGTCATAAGCATATGGCAGTTTTCATGACTTAATGATAAATTAGTATCCATACAACGTCTAAGTACCTTTTTTAAATTTGTTTTAGCTTCTTCACAAGTATTTCCATGGACAATAAAATCATCCATATACACCTCAACACAATCATTTACAAGATCCACAAATATACTCAAAATTTCCCTTTGAAAAGTGGTAGGGGCATTACATAAATCGAATGGAAAAACATTGTAGGAAAAAGTGCCTAAAGGAAAAGTGAAGGTAGTCTTGTCTTGGTCCTCAAGCACAATGTGAACCTAGTTGTAGCCGTTGAACCCATCTAGAAAAGAAAAGAACTTTTTACCTGCAAGAGTGTCCAACACTTGATCAATAAATGGTAATGGAAAGGGATCCTTTTTAGTAGCTTTATAAGTGCTCTATAATCAACAAAAATTCTCCACTTACCATTTTTCTTGGGAACCACAACTAGAGGAGAGACCCATTGACTATTTGAAATAGGATACATAAACCCAATATTTAACAATTTTGTAACTCCTCTTTAACTATTTCCCGCAAGACGAGGTTGAGCTATCACTATGGTTGCATAATTGGACGACTACCTTCTTTAATGTAAATTTAATGGGTGCAGGTGTCGGGATGAATGTCACACATATCTTGGTATTCCCAAGCAAATGCATATTTATTAGCTTTAAGCATTGCAATAAGATCTTGGATTTGCTCAGTGGTTAAATGTGGATTAATATTGAGTGTACGATTAGGAAAAATTTTCATGGCTTCTGATTGTGCACATGAGTTAATGGATAGTTCTTGGGAGGTGGATGACATATTGCTAGAATTTCCAAAAGATAAAAATGAACTGTACAAACAATTATGAGGTAGCAAATGATGCAATGTGACAAAATGTTGAATAGATCGTGAGCTACCTACCAATGGAAAGTTTCCAAAAGGACAAGGAGTTTTTATACCTGAATGAAGAACCATGCTTTCAAAAGATTCATTAGATGCATATCTATTTTGAAGAAAATTAACAAGAATATTATCCTTGGTAGGTTTCCATAGCTAAAGATTTATCAATTGTCAAGATGGGAAATAACTCATCCAAGTCACTGTCAACCCATATTGGATCCTCCATTTCCAACAAGGTTTGTGTTGGTGGGTGTAAAGTCAACTGTTTTGTGTGCTCACCACTAGAAATGACCATGTTTCCTAATAGAAAGTTGATGAATGCATCTGTAGGCGCTAACCAAGGTTGTCCCAAAATCAAGGGGTATCCCCCCACCTTAATCTTTGGCTGCAAAACCATAAAGTCAGTTGGGTATTCCCACGAATCAATAGAGAGGAGTACATCTTCAATCATAACCATTGGTTTGACTAAAGTGGTTTTCCATTTGGAGAATTGTGGGAGTAGGCCTAAGTCCCTCTAGTGACAATCTTTCCTTTATTTCATTTGTCATAACGTTAATTGCAACACCCAAATCAACAAGGGTGTTAGGAATGCTAAATTTACCAATAGATACCTTGATGATAGGACTCCTTGGATCTGAGTACTTAGGAATGTTTATGTTCCCAAGCACAAGGTCTACCATTTATCCAATAACTTGGATGGTCTTCAGGTCTTGCTTCTTTTTATTTTGAGTACATAGATCCTGAACTGTCTTTATATAGATGGGAATGTCCTTGATAGCCTGCAACAAAGGAATCTTGATGTTAACATTGCATAATTCATTGAAAAAATAAAATTCAAGTTGAGAGACTTCGCTTTGTCGTGGTTCAAACTGAAATCAGTCGAGAAAGGGAGGTTCTTTCACTAGCTTTGCTTCAGGTTCTTCATTAATTTTAGTGATGGTCATCCCCTAAAGAGGCTTCCCCGATCTTAATTGAACTTCATCTAATTCTACCATATGTACAGGGTAAGTAGAGTATCTTGTTGCCTCATTATTATACATGGGTTGTGTTGCCTTATTATTGGGATTTGGTTGAGCTGGCATTGGTGTAGGCTTCAGTGGCTATATGGGATTGGATAGTTGAGTAGATGATGACGGTATGGGTAGAAGAAATTTTTGTGGCTACTGGTGTGGGTTGATCATGGGAGAAAGTGGAAATTGTGGTTGTGATGGATATGGTTGTTGGTACGATGTGAGTTGTGGTGATTGTGGCCTCCATGCCTATTGCCACGACTATGAAGCATACTAATATTGTGGCATCCATTGAAGGTATGATGAGGGTTGTTTCCAACCCCCATACCATCCATGTCGATTGGAAAAATAATTGGATTGATTGGGTCCAAGAGCAAGATAATCATTCGTCAGGCCAGGGTGCATTACTTAGGGTGGAAAAGGTTGCCTAGGTGCCATGTAGTAGATTGGTTCCTTAGAATTTTCCATATCAGGTACACCTACAGGAAGAGGTCATAAGATAGAACTCTTGCTAACTTCTTCTAAGGATGAAATGTTTGTCCTATTATAAGGGCAGTCTTCACTAATATGTCTCTTGTGATAGGTTGGATAAAACACAACCAAGGCCTTTTCAGCTTCCTTATGCTTCCTACAGGTATATAGAGTGTCTATTTGTTTACCCATATGATTTAACAAACCAGTTTTAAGATCCTCAAGTTAATTTCCTATTTCATGCTTGGTTATACCTATTGCATTACTTGGAGCATAAGGCTTACTTGGATAGTTCTTTCCCAAGCGCTGAGACCTTGAATAGTTGCTGCAAATATCACAAATATCATCAAAGTCCATTTTAGAGATGTTCCCTTTACCTATTAAATTTAATGCTTCCATAGTATCATCTCTTATGCCTCTAAGAAACAACATTTTAACAACATCAAGAGTTAGCCCTTGTCGTGATCACTGAAAACTGAACATGAAGCATTCAAGGTAGTCTTCCACAGACTTGTCTTCTTTTTGTGTGATATGGAAGATTTCGTCCCACACCTCTTTTATTTTTCAATACTCTTGGTACTTGGTCAAAAATAATTCTTTCATGAATTCCCATGTTCTGATATTCCTAAGGTTCACAAACCAATGCAGGGTTGCATCCTTCAATGTAGTTGGGAACAATTTGAGCTTTTGTGCATCACTTTGATACTCATAGTTGTGGCACAACACATTAAATTCAAATTAAAACATGTCAGGATCCTCAATAGAAAGACCACAAAAAACTGGTAAAGCAGAGTGAGGAATATTTTTCATAGGAGCATCCTCTTCAGGGTGTGTAATGGGGAATTCAAAGGTGATCGGGTTGTGGGCTAATTCTCTCGCATCATTGTTGTTGTTTTTGTTAATGTTATTGTTGTTGTTGTTGGGATTAACCATGACGTCTAATTCCCAAGGGGTAAAGTAGGTTTCAAATGGCTCTTAGGTTTCTGAGAATGGACTAGCTTCTGACCCATAAAACTCTTGAAAGAAATTTTCAACCTTTCTTTACAATACTTTGGAAGACCCTTGATGGGTACCTGCAGATGTCTCAACAATAGTAAAATCAATAACACACTTCTCGATATCGGGTTCGAGTAACTCTAATGATTGCAATTTAGTTTTCAATTTTTCTCATGTTGAACTTCTCCCTTCAATGGATGGCTTTGACCTATTTTGCAATTCTTTGGGTTGTGTTCCCTCGACGAATGTTTTTGTTCTATTTTTAAGTTTCTTGGGTTGTGAACTACTTCCCTTTTCTTTTCTAATAAATCATCCTCTACTATCCCTACTACAATTCATGCACCTAAATGACTTATAGCAACACAAATCAAGAGTATTAACCTCAACAAGGTCAACAATTATATAGGCTTTCCTCTTGACATACTAGTCCTAACTCAACTTGCTATGATTTCAGGCCTTTAATATCTTTCCCCGGAAATGATGCCAAAATGATTAGATTAAACTATGGTTGATATGATAGGTAAAAATATCCTTGTAATTCTATCTTAATTTGGGTAGATGGGTCTAAATCAAACTTTAAGAGTTTTGAAGTTTCCTTAGTTTACTCCTCGATTATCAATCTGGGGGTCATGAACTTGTAAAAGATATCGGGGATATTTGCCTAAGGGTTGAACCTAGAAAGCCAAGTGTGGATAAATGAAACTGCTTAGCCTATGCTTATTTTGCAATCTGACTCTCAGTCCTCTTGACAATTTTGTGATAGGAGCCTATATTCAAACAGTTTGCAACAAAAACTAATTAACAAAAAATAGTAAACATTACTATTGCACTAGAAGAACATAATATAATTAAAAGGTAGAACTGAAATGAAACACACTAAACTTTACTCATGTAAATTTGATAAGCACACCAACTAGTATTTATAGAATACATTATACTGAATGAAACTCATACACATTTAATGGTAAACTACAAAGAAATGAATATAAAACTAGCATGCTTATTACCACACAATGCAGTCCTATTGTAGTAATCATCAGGTAATTGATGAAGTGGGCCCTGCCTTCTTCAACTATTGGTGATGGATATCATGCACACAAACTACTCAACACTAATCAATTGTTCATCCAAATCACTTCATAGTATTTAAATTGCAAATAGAAATCTATATCAATATATTATTATCATCTATATCAACCGAGTCTTGGATTACATATTTATAGATGCCATAGACCAATTAAACTTATAACTACTGCTAAATAAAAACATAAAAGAGTCTTTTGTTGTTCCAGCATGTGGCCAACAACCTTAAAAGATAGTCGAAAATAGTTTGGAGTCTTTTCCATTATTTCAAAATGGCATAACAACTTGAAACAAATAAATACAAATCAACAATAGTTTAACCAAAATGACAAATAACTCTTGAACGGTCTTCAACTCCATTCCAGCAATGCCCTTATCCACACACCATCCATTAAGCATCCCCTGCTACCAAAATCACATAGATAATCAATAAACAATCGAAGGTTTTCGATATATTCATCGATTTTCATCTTTCCTTGTATTTTATAAAACAACTTCAACTCATTAACAAATGGTGACAAAAGCAATCAAAAAATACTACAAAATGACAAAGTTTAAGGGCAAATAAAAGGTAAAACAGAGACACATTTCACCCCCATCACCTGTATCCATCAAGATCCAAAGTAGAGGATCACCACCTTAAACCGCCTATGCCCAAAAGCCCCACATGGTTGCCAACCTGTAAAAACACACACAAATGAAAGAAAAAGAACCCTACATGCCTCCTATCTGCTCCACATAAACATCGAACCCTCCACACTCAACACCTACAACACACTTTAGCCACAATTTGCACAAAGAGAAGAGAAAGCATGACAGGGATTGAGCCCTAGCCTGTGCAAAAGAAGCACCTGCAATGCTCATCTCCTTCTCCCTAAAACATATATAAAATATAATTTTAATTTATTAATATTATTTTAAAATTTAAAATAACTATAAAATAACAATAACTATTTGAATAAATTGCTACAACATATCATGGCTTGAAAATGGCCCAATTGAAAGGTTATAAAAAGGTATGACTTGAGGGGGATTCTCTCAATATTATCAATGATATGAAGAAATGCTCTACCCCCTCATGGAGTGTTGAAGCCATCATCTTGGATGCTATTGAAATCCTTAACTCCCTTGATGAATATTATATATCTCATATATTTCAAGAAGGAAATGGATTAGCTGATATTTTTGTTAATCTTGGTGTTAGGTGTCCTAGGGAATGGGAGGTGAACGACCCTCTCCCCATTGAGGCAACTGCGTGTATAAGATTTTCAAAATTGCCAACTTGGTTGATGACCTTTTAATGTTTTGGCTCGCATGGCTATTTTAATGTTGCAGGTAATTATTTGGAGTGATGGCAAGCTAGATTGTAATTGGGCAAATGGTACCTTGCTCGATCTCTGTATGGGGATGCATTCGAAAATCATTACTTACCTCTACCATAATACTGTTGCCACACAGATTGTGTGCATTTTTCTTTCCTTCTCGAGGTTTATTCTTATCGCTTGCAAGGTTCTCAAACTTTTGTCTTTTGCAAATTTTAGGGCCATGGGAGGTGAGAGGAATCATGTGGAGCCTTTTTCTTGTGAATTTGTTAAGAAAAAGGAGGTGTGGTGTATTTTGGTTAAAGGTAGGCTCACACCATATCTTGAAAGGTCGCATGGAAAGAACCTGCAGGCGACGACTATGTTTGCTAAAGCCTAGAATAATAGGGTTTTGAAACTGGGGGGTACAGAGTTTGATGTAAATGAGGATTTCATAGCTAATATTACTAGGCTCTTGACAAAATGTAAGAAGCTCTACAAAGACAAGAAATAATCGAAAGCTGCCATGTAAGTGTTTTTCAAGGGGAATGAAGCTCAAGACCTTAAGTCGGCTAAGAGTGGTGGGCACCAGAGGAGCTCGCTCAAAGCGATTTGGGGGGACGTCGCTAAGGAATGAGATATATTACCCTCGAAGGTCATTTTTCTGTGGTAAATGATTATCACTTTGTCCTCCTTAATCACTTTCACCATAAAAATAAAATTTAATTTCCTTTTTATCTTCTAGCGTCTCTAGAATTTGGGTTGAAGGATCACAAAAGGAACCCCAAGAACCTGATGCTGCATGTAAGGCTTATTTTGTTAATTATAGATTATGCTAAAGCCTTTAAGGTTTCCAAACCACTTGCCACTCCCAAGGGTACACAAAAAAAGCTGGTTGTGGAATATGATACTGTCTGTGAAGATGAGTCAATCTGCAAGAAAGGGAAAAAGAGGAAATTTTTTATTGAGGAGTTTGAATATGAGGATGACATGGATTAGTCCCAGGCTCCCAAGCTTCCTTGGAAGTGGTCTTGTAGCCTCTAGATGTGGGAATATCTGGTAAAGGGGAGATGGGTCCTAATTTGAAGGGCTATGAGACTGGTAGCAAGCAAAAGACTGATGATATGCCGATTAATATTGAAGCCCCTTCTACTACTCAGAAGGAAAGGGTTGAAGAAGTGTCCCTGCCTTCCCCTATTTTGCAAACCAAGGGAAAGAAGGACCTGAAGGCAGGCAGTAACAAGAAATTGGCTATTAGGTCTGTTAGCTAGTTGGAAATGCAAGCTACTTCTCCGTTGAAGAATGATGGCAGGAAGGATGTTGTGGACTCCCCAGGTGTGGACTTGCGTACACTGAATAGAAGAAGGTTTATTGCTAAGGATATTGCTGATTAGGTGCACAATCTTCAAATATCAATTCCTGGTGGGTAAGAAGATTTGTGTGTGTTAGGATAAAGTTAGTTCTTATCAGGAGGATACTATTGTGGGTGAGGATGTTTTTAACTTTGACTGTGAGGAAATCTCTGATGTTCTAGGGGTGGCTAAGGAGAGCTCTATTTATTTGTTTAAACTAGTTAAATGGGTGTTTCATGAACTCAACATGACCAATGTTCGGGTCCATGGGGTGGTGAGTAAAGTGGGAGAGTCCTCGATTCAAAATCAAATTGATGAGTTGTTTGACTCTTTGAAGACTGTTGTTGAGCAAACTTTGAATATGAAGCAAATGTTGGAGCTAAGAATCTTAACCCTTGAGGACCAACTGGAAAGGATTAATGCTACTTTGGAGAAGGGTGGGGAAGGGACTAAATTTGTTGTGAAGTATAAATATGTTGGCATTTCTCCCCCTATGGAAATAGCCAAGAGAACCAAGGAGATTGTTCCTGGAGAGGTTGTTGGTGTTGGTGGTAGGTCTGTGGAGGAAGAGGTTTTTGTTGATAAGGCTAGGGGTGTGCAAAATGTTTTGATTAGTGAGGTGAATATGGGTGGTCCTGGTGTGTGTACACGTAATAAGACCAAGTTGCAAGATGGGGCTCCTGCTAAGGATTTGTTTGAAGTTATGGATGACTTTCAGAAGACTGGGATGAGCGACATGGAGGTTGTTGATATCTTGAAGAATGCGTAGTGTTTTTTCTTCCTCCTTTTTGGTTGTTGTCACACAAATGGGTTATTGTGTTTTGGCTATTGTGTGCTTCTTGTAGTTACCTTTTGAGTCAACTATCCTTTTTTGTAAAGAGTTTTGGGGCCCCTTCAAAACTTGCTTTACCTCTAATAAAAAAACTATTTGAATATTATGATCTTAATCTTAATTAATAATTATTTTAGTTTTTAATTAAATAATTGCATAGGTTTATGGATTGAAACTGCGTGTGATTTTTTACATCAATGTTTTGGATCATACTCCATGATCCATCATCAGAATGTTAAGAAGAGAGAAGCGAATTACATAATTAAGTGAATAGAAGAGGATGTTTTTAATTAAATAATTATTTAGTGTTATTATAATTTAAATACTTAACTATGACCCTAATTTTATAGTTATTAATTAAATTATAATTATCTCTAAATATTATATTTTTAAAAGCACTATAATTATTTTTAGAGTTAGAATTAAGATTAGGGTAAAAATTAGGGTTAGAACTAGAATTAGCATTGGGGATTTAAGTGAATAAAATTTTAAGATAATATTTTATCATTATAAAAAAATTACTTTTTATTGGTCAAATTTAAAAACATGTTCAATTTTATTTAATCTTTATAATTATGATTATATAGAATAAAATATAGTCAAACTTATATGTTAATGGAATAAATATAATTAAAGGTTCCAATTAAAAATTTTCTCTAACATTTTTAATTATAAATATATTATAAGTTCTTTGAAATGAGTATGCATCATATGTATTTAGAAATTTGTTACATCTTAGTGAAAATCCTAACTTCTTCAATTAATTAGAATATATTATTATAAAATCTTGTATTTACAATAAATTAAAATTAAATTAAATATATTTATTTACAAAGTTAGAAAGAAACAAACAAGAGAGATAAAAGAACAAAGAATAAACATATCTATTAAATGGTTATGGTGTGGTGATGGTGTTATTGTGAATGCAAACTAAAATAAAACAAATAAAACTATAAGATATTTTTTAATAAATAAAACAATTCGTAAATAGTTCTAAGTTGAATAAAAATAGGTATTAGTAAACTAGTATATATATATATGTGCGTGTGTGTGTTTTTTTTCCAATTTGTTGAGTTTTTGGAAGACTCAATGAGTTTTATTGTAAATGTTTTACCTCTCATTAAAATATTAATAAACTATTGTTATTAATTATTTGAGGTGGAAGGCTACCTAAGGATAGAGGTTTTGAGGTATAAGAGTGATGACAGGTGTAGGTTTAACAAAGGAGGCCTAACCTACTACACAAGCTTTTGAGGCCGATCTACCTTACTTCGTATGTGCTAGTCTTGCATGTTGTTCTGTGGGCTTGGATGGTCCTTGCAGTGGGTGGTGGCTGACATGCAACCAATTCTTGCGGTTTTATTTTCTTGGTAAGTTCTTTTCCTTGGTGTGGATGTAGTCTTTTGCCGTCTCTGATTTTTTTTTAGTTTCTCAAGAGTTTGTATTAGCATGGCAGTGAGTAGGGGTACATGGGACTCCCCTTCTCTAGCTTTCAAAGAAGAATTGAGATGTGATGAACCTTCCTCATCAACTCAAGCAAATGTAGTGAAATTTCTCTTGCATTTGACTCAGGAAATGAGATCAGGTAATTCCTTGGACGTCTGTCCTAAACCAAATGACTATTTGGAAAAATATTGAAAGATCACCTCATTCTGGTAATTTCTCTATGTTGAGCCCTATTCATTCTTCTCCAGTGACTGAGGCCCAAAAGGAAAATTTGAAAGATAAAGTTAAGGCTTCGATGAATTCCTATTTTTGAGACCTTGATGGCTTCATTCTTGTTAAGTCTTAGACCAAGGCCAAATATTCTAATCGCTAGTCTAGCGTTATTCACAAAACATATTTTGGTAATAGATTTGATGTTCTAAGAAAATTTTGAATAAACCACTAATGGTGAGAAATATTTTAATATGGTTGATCAAAATTCTTGTCCTAAAAACCTTGGCTTTATCCCCTATAAGAGCTTCAAGGAGGATCCTCAAAATCCACCTATTGAGAAGGGATGTGCTTCCCTTAGTTCTTTTTCCTTTGATCAATTGTTGTAGGAGGCCCTTCATGTTCATGCGAAAACAACAATGGTTTTAGACTTAAAAAATCCTATAGAGCCTAATGAAGTCATTGAAGTTGTAGAAAAAGTCAGAGTCAGAAGAAAAAGAAGATAGCAAAATAAAGGCTCCTATTGTTTTAGGTCTACTTCATAAGCCCATTAAAAGGGCGTGATTGATAAAACTTCGAAGGAAGGAAAAAAGACCATGAAAAGTGAAATTGATAAAAGAATCATTGGTGGTTCATCTAGGGTAATAAGGACACTAAACTCCCATTTCACTAATCCTCCAAAGTTATTGTTATATCTTGGAATGCAAGGGGTTTGAGGAGCACCCCTAGACAAAAAGTTTCTCAAGATCTAATAAGAGATCATAATCTTGATGTCATTTTTATATAAGAAAATAAGCTCTCCTACAAAGACATGGTGATGGTATCTTCAAAAATTTGGAAAGGAGGGCAACATATCAGTATAGGTGCTCAGGGATCCTTAGGTGGGGTGGCATGTCTATGGAACCCACACAGTGTCATTTTGTCTTGATGGGTTGGGAATAAACACTAGAGGTTTCTTGTTTTGAATATAGAGAACACATTCTTCTTAGAAATGAGTATACTCCTAATTTTTCAAGGTTGGTTTCACTTTGGTCTCATATTTGGTCATTAATTATATTGTTGTTACTCTTCCTTGGATGCTAGCAGGGGATTCCAATGCTATCCTAAGTTTAGATGAGAAAAGAGGAGGGCCTGAGCACTTCGGCCTAGCTTCTACTTTTCTAAGGGATAAAATCTCCTTTCTTAACCTGGTGGATATGATGCCTCAAAATGGAACCTTCACATGGAGTAATCATAGATGTGGAGATGGCTCAATTTCTTAAATATTGGACATATTTCTTATTTTCGGTTTTTGGATTCGCAATAATTGGTCTTCCTACTTTGAGATACTTGGTTGGAAGGGATCTAACCATTGGTCTATTATTTTTCACTCCTTTGTGATCTCAAGAACAAAGAACCTCCCTTTTAAATTTCAACTGGTGTGGCTTTGTGACCCATCTTTATTCCATCTTATAGAAGGCAAACCAGCTTATGACACAACCATGTACTCCTCAAATAATTTGATGCTCTCACTTGAAAGTTATTATGGTCTAGGAATTTAGAAAATAAAAATGGAGCTTGGCTAATTGGGATTTAGTCAGTAGACTCAAGGAGATGGGAGGTCTTGGCATCCATATTTCAAAACTTAATTGTCAAGCCTTAGCTGCTAAACTATATTGGAGATTATGTAAAAAGCTTATATCAACCTTGGGCACAAATTTTGAATTATAAGTACTTGGAGGGGGAGGGTGTGGGGAGGGGGCGGTCGGGGGTCGCAACAACTAACATTTCTCAAATGGTGCTCGCAGGGGTTGGGTCCATAATATGGAATACTCTAAAAAAGGCAGCCCACTTATTAAGCAAGGTCTCTTTTAAATTGTTAACAATGGAAACAATGCCTTGTTTTGGGAGGAATCCTTAGATAACCATCCATCCATAATCTCTTCTTATCCTTGGATTCAACATTAATGAAATATTTTTCAAGTGACTAGATGGACCAAAGTGGCAGATTATAAGTATTATGTTCCCCTCGATTACTACTATTTTACAATTGAAAAGAACCCTACAAATGGCTAGAGGGAGGAGATAGGGAAGATCATGAATTTTTAGCTTCCATCTTGGTGGATTTCCCTTGTTCATTCTCAAGGAGTCCTGATGACCTTACCTACGACTTGGATTCAAAAGGAGCATACTTTATTACTTTTATATTTATCAAGCTCTTGAATTTTAGAAATTGGGAGTTCATGAATTCCCTCGGTGGAAGAGAATCTGGAGCAAAGTGGGATGACCCAAATGTAATTTATTCCTTTGGTTATTATATCACAAAAAATTCCTAACTTGGGAAAATATTATGAAATAGGGATTTTATGGACCATATCTATGCTCTTTGTACAAAAATGATGAGGAAAGCATGAATTACTTATTCTTCTTTTGTCCCTTTCTAGTGAACTACGACACCTATGGGGGAATCTATGGAATAGGCTAGATATTCAACCGACTTCTTTGATTCATCTTTAGAATAGCCTTGGACATCCTTCCACCTCTACTTCCTTCCTTCGTGCTTCCTAGGACATTGGTCCCTCCTTTATTCTTTGGAAAATATGGTTAGAGATAAATCAATGCATCTTCCAAGAGTGTAAAATCCAAGTCACACAAATTTGGTTGAAAATCAAGAGGATGCTTAAGGAGAACATTGAGGTCAAATTCCCTCTTGAAGATTGTCTCTATTAGACACAAAAATACTAAGAAGGGGGGATGAATTGACATTTAATACTTTACCGCATTCATAAAATTATGAAAACATAATCAATGATAATGCAAGTAATGAACACATCCACACAAGAGAAGACCGGATTTACGTGGAAACCTAGAAGGGAAAAACCATAGTGAGAAAAGATGCTTGGAAATACTACTAAAATATAGCCTCATAAGAATACTATATAACTTACAATTATTTTGCAAGCATTGACCTACATGAATTACAATCTTAAAGAGACACCAATCCCCTTGAATTCTGATTTCTAGGAACCAACCTACAAGAGACACCAATCCCCTATGATTGAGATACAACATAGTCACTGAGCACCAACTCATATTAAGAGGCTTCAACTTCATATTGGAAAAAGAAACATATATCTTTCACTCAATCTTCTTTGCATCAAAAGGTGAACACATCCTATGATGATATATCATTTTTTCTCAACGTACTTGACTTCTCTTCTCTTCTCACACATCATGTTACATATACATTTCACACACAACCTCATCCTCACATCTATGACACACATCCTCTCATGCTTTCATGAAATGATCCATAATATATATCCATTCCATCATGTTAACAATATCTCACGTTGGCCTAGAAACATTTAACACCATCCACAATTAGCAATGTTATTCAAGGATAAACCTTAATTCAAAATTATATGAAACATGTAGTTGGCTTATTCCTAAATCAGATGCATTATTGCCAGTGTAAGATGATATCATATAATTCCTACCAAGATATTAACTAGTCCTATTTTACAACACTTCCCTTCATTGGCGCAAACTCTTAGATATTATACACAATTAACCAACAAACATAGACTTTACTTTGTCACTTCTATCTTGTAGCTTTATAATTTAAATCTACTAAAACTATAGATTAAGATACCCCATGGGTAATCTTACTTAACTAAATCAAATTGTAAGACATAACAATTAACAAGGATAGATGCGGTACCAAAAAAATGGCAGCTTATTACAATACATATTCTAATTTTGAATGAAAAACCTCACAATACTACCACGAACACTTCTAGACTTTCACAAAAGTAGTAGGCAACCAAGAACCACCAATTCCATATGTACCCTAACTTCCCATGTTTTGCTTTTTCAATAATGATAACAATAACACTTTGTAACCTCTGTAACATAAACAATTGATACATATTTTGACTTCAATGACAAACACACCACTTTGACATCAACCAATCACCCCACTTTGACATCAATCAATCACATCACTTTGACATCAATGACAACACTATATTCATTAGTCTCTCCTCTTCTAACCTTCATTTGCTCAAGATTTTGGATCCATCCCTATGAGCTCCTTTGTTGAGTATATTTAGTTCCAAGGATCTTTTTTCTAAGAAGGTCAACAGATGAGAGAAATGGTATTCTCCTCAAAGTGGGTATCTTAAAATTAATTCTGATGGTTCTTCCAAAGGGAATCTAGGTTTGGCTAGAATAGGGGATGTGGGCATGAACACCAATGGTTTAGTTCAATTCTTTTATATTCATATGGGTATTCATTCTAATAATTATATGGAAGCTTAGGAAATTCTAAGGGCCCTTGAAAGGGCTTATATCAAGGGTTGGAGATAGGTTATTTGTGAAACTAATTTCATGATGATTATTTCACTGTTGAATAAAAGAACTTTCAAGAGGCTTCATGGAGATTTTCTAGATTTGCATAGTAAATTCTTGGCTTAGAAGCTAAATCTGACTCAATTTCCTTTGTGAAAATTCCCAGGGAGTGGAATAGGGTTGCAAACTACCTTGCCAAATGGGCCTTTGAGAGAGGTCGGTATTGGAGTATCAATGATTGGAGTGAGTTGGATTATGAAAAATTACAAAATATTTTCAAGTTTATCCATGATGACCAAAAGGAGGATGGATAGAGTTTCTAAGTGGATTTGGGTTGAATCTTCTAGACCTTATATGTTTGTAGTGGATGTTGTCATATGGATTTGTAGGATTCCTTGGCGGTTCCTACTTCTCTTGCATACTATGATAGTAGTTGTCATCTTGAAATCATGTTATAATTAATTCTTTCAAATAAATTAATATTTTTAGCCAAAAATAATTATTTAAGGTATTTCTAACATGATAAAATTATTGATAGACTAAAATATTGAAAAATAACTATTTGAGGTGTTTTTATTTACACAACACTCCACATTAACAGTAAAAATAAATACAGGTTTCGACAATGCTGGAGACTCCCATAAGTCAATTGTGTCATGCCCTAGTTTAGGTAAGGCTTCGGATGTTCAAGGCTCAGAAAAAAATTTGTTAGGAGATTCAATTCCTCTTCATCCTGCTATTGGGTCTCAGGAATCGACTAGCTCCAAGAATGGGGGTAGCTTGTCATTTAGCGGCATGCTTGTTGGATCCAGTCAAGAGAAAAAATTCAAATTTGCGGCTAGGGATGCTCGGACTCTGAAGGACAACTCGATCTCCAAAGGGCATGGGATCTCTGTGAATTGTCCAAAAACCCTCATCAAAAAGGAATCCACTTCCCTCTTTTGGTATTTTCTGAGAAGCTAAAAAAGGAGGTCGATGTGGGTGAACAATACTTTCCATCCAACAGTTTGGCCAATTCAATCATCTGTGGCAAAAATTACTAGATTTGTATGATTGGATCTCAAGGGCTTGGCAACCGACGCTCAAAGGTAATATAGAAATTTACACTTGTGCTAAGGGATTTTTTTATTGTGGTGTTTGATTGTATCCAAGATAGGGATGCAATTCTACAAGAGAAATTGTGTTGGGGGAAAAGCTTTCTCCTCAAGCTATGGTTTCTAGATTTCAACCCTACTTTTGCAACTTTCTCTATAAAACCTATTTGGATTCCTCTTCCAAATCTTCCACTACAATTCTAGTTTCTAGACTTCTTTCATGTGATTGGTGATTCCTTGGGAAGCTTCTTAGCAGTGGATTCAGACACAACTAATTTTACCCACACAACCTCTCCTCGCATATTGGTAGATATGGATGTAACAAGAGACCTCCCTACAAACATCACATTCAAGTTTTTTGATTGCAGTTGGATGCAACTTCTATACTACAAAGGTTTACCTTTATGATGTAGAAAGTGTTTTGAAACTGGACATATGGCCAATTCCTGCTCCAAAATCATCAAAAATTTAGTTCAACAGTCTTGGTGGGATAATGTTCTAGACCTCATCATTACTCAATAAAAGCCCCATCAAAGGTGATGAAGGAGAAACCAAAGCCCTTTCAGAAGCTTGAACCCCCCCCAAAAAAAAAAGTGGGGGCAGGGAATGCTAAGCCACGTCAAACTATGAAACCTTCAAACAAACAAGGAAAACTTAAACCCATCAACAGGAAATCCATAGTTGGGTGTGGGTTGGTCATTGACATTAGGTGGTGGGAGAACTCCATAGGCTAAATTCATGGACACCATTAAAATGAAACAGAAAGTGGATGGGGTGGGCTGGAAAGATGTACATAATAAGAAAAGGAAAATCCTCAAGCTAGAATTGAGTCAGATTAATTTGCAAGTGCGTTCTCACACCAATTTTGGTGTCCACAATTCAACTTAGAATACGCAGATGTATTTGTACCTCTATGATATACATTTGCATGCTAGACATGAATTTTGGATGTTGGTCATGGCTGTCCATTGATGTATGTTTTAAATTTAATCAATAAAAAATCTCATACATATAAAAAAAAAACAATAAAAATAAATAAAGAAATAGAGAGGGAGACAGATAGAAACACAAAAAATAAAGAAAAAGATGAGGAAGATAGAAAGGGAGATAGAGAAGATATATATAAAGAGAGAGATAGGGTGAGAGAGTTAAAGAGAGATAGAAAGAAAGATGGATAAAGAGATTTAGAGAAAGGGGTGGGGACTAATAGAGATAAATATTGAGAGTTAGATGTATATATGCAAGAGTAAATATCATCTCATGAAGTGATTAAATGTGTATTGAGGGGTGAGAATTTTAACCATGCTCAAGATATTAAATAATGATTTGCAATAATGTAAGTCTAAACTAGTCCAATTTCTTTTTCCAAAAATAAAAGGATTTGGAATATTAAAAGGATTTCAGTTAATTTAAGTTTATTTTGCTAAGTTGATTTTTCTTTCATTTCATTTCAAGCACCAATGAAAAATTCCATGCTTAGAAAAAATGCCAAACCATATTTTTTATAAAAGTGTCGAGTTTATTTTGCTAAGTTGATTTTGTGTTCATTTCATTTCAAACACCAATGAAAAATTTCATGCTTAGAAAAAATGTCACACCATATTTTTTTATAAAAGTGTCAAGAATAGTTGATATACAAGTGATATTGTTGGCAAGTTAAGGGCAACAACAAAACACACTACAAGCTACCAGTAAAGGTTTGTGATACCAAGAAAAGGAACTAGCTATAGTTAGGAGTCATGTCCCTTCAAGGGAATACATGTATATGTAAATCATATATGAATAAATAAGATAGAGATATAGGAGAGGATTAGATAGAATTGTAGAGAAGAGATAATATCAGAGCAAAGACTAAGACCTATCTTTTGTACCTATTATAATATAATATAAAGGAGATATAATGATTACATATGTGTGTGATGGATGTATCAATATTTTCTTTGATATTATGGTGTTATATTATATCTATGCCTTCTAGATTCTTATCACACATGATTGTTTCTTTTACTATATCCTTTGAGGTATAAACAAACTACACAAGGAGTGCTAAGGTATAGATATTTGGACTGTATTGTCCCCATTTCTCTTGCCAACATTGATTTTGTTACTAGAATCCAAATAGAGTAGTAAAGAAATTAGAAGCATAAAACAAGAAGGAAGAAAGATGACAAAAATATTTTTTTGCCAGACCTTAAGGGTGACCTCTATGAGAGGGGGGTAGGCCATTAGGGGATGGGGAAAGGAAAGGGGGAAGGGATCCCAGAGATCCCTGAAAATATGTGACTATTTGAGATGATATTTCAAAATTAAGACATACATATGGAAAGAAGAATAAAGGCCTAGACCAAGAAAGCATGTGGGAATAGGAGAAAACAAAAGGAGAAAAAAGATATTTGAAATCATTAAAATAGGAATGGAAATGAACATGGAAGAAATGATACTAAAACAAACTTAGGAAAGAGAAGAAAGGTACCACAAAAGAGAACTAGAAAAGAGAGAAAAAGAGAGTGGGAAAAATGGCAGAGGAAATTTTAAAGAAAAGAGGGGAGCATGCCAAGAAGGGTGCTACTGAGCGTGTCAATGTGGGTGCAACCAAAAATAGGAAAGAAGGAAGAAAGGAACTAGAAGCCAAGAATTCCATAGAGGAGCATAATATAAAATCGGAGGAGCCTAACCTTAATTCTACGGATTTTTTAACTAAACATGAACCGGTACTAACCATTAATGGACAAAAATATTAGATATGAAGAGTGGCAAGGAACATACATCACCCCTGGACTAGGAGTCACCACTTATGCTAGATATAACACACACAGACACAAACAAAGGAAAAAAGGAAGGTATAAAACCTAAATTTTTGACAACCTATACAATAGATTAGGATATTACAAAAGGTAATAATCAACCTATTGAGTGGAGAATCACAGAGGGACAAAATAATTTCCAAAGGTCAAAAGGTGACATCGAGTCCAACTCTATCTATAGTAATCAATCAAGCTCCACCGCAAGTTGGGAGGGGAACTCATTAGAAGAATACATCACCACAATGAGGAAAATCCTTTCTTTGAAAAGGATATTAACAACGTTGTAGAGAATGTTTTCTTATTGGAAACAATATGGAAAATCTGAAACGAGCAATGAGAAAGCACTGAGTTATTCGACTTCATTGGGTCCTTGACAAATGAACCATTAAAGTGGTATGGTAAAGTATACCCATGGAATAATAAGCCCAATTTTAAAACAAGCATTTTTTTTAAATTTTGACAATCTGAAACTCCTAATGGGAGGAGTAAGCAAGTTAAGAGAATTATCTTAGCAGGACTATGAACCAATATTAGAATTTGATAGAAGATTCAAGGAAGTAACATGAATACTAGAAGAATGGTTAAATGATAAACAAAAGAGAGAGTGGTTCCTCTCCACAATAACTTTGGAACTCAGAATGACTCTAGATGGTAGAAACTTTGGCTCATATTCAAAATTGATCACATTGGCATGTTGGATAGAGGGTTAGTCATGGAGGAAGATGGAGAAGGAAGAAGAAAACAAGAAAATGGAACAACTACAAGTGGAAATGGACCAATTGCGGCTAAGACAAGAACTTATAAAAAAAGAGATTGGTCCACAAAGGCCTAATATATGGTGTTCTTATTATAGTAGAGAAGGGCACATGTGGAATGAATGCATAATGGAAATAGGAGAGAAGAAGGAAAATTATCTAAGGAAAGACCTCCACACCATCAAGAAAAAAAAATCTATATTGTGGCATTTACAGAGAGAGATAACCACGAGACAACAAAATTCCCATCCCATAAATTTTGAGTGAAAGAAAAACCAAACTATGACAAGGAAATGGCCTATGTAACGGGGTTGGCGGAAAGACCATTATATGCCCAAGATCATGAGTTTAGGGTCTCACCATGGAAAAACCAAATAAATGCTAAATCCATTCAAAGTTTGGGATCATACAATGATAATGGCCCGTACTGGGGAGGAAGAGGCCACAAATGAGGAAGAAGAAGAAGAGCCAATGCCACCTATTTTAATTGTGGGAAGCTAGGAAATTTCACTATGGAATGTTGGGGAGAAAAGAGAAAGTAGTATAATTTTTTCAGTGAGGAAGACCATGACATGTTTATCTATTAAAAAGAATGCCAAAACTATAAAAATGCACGATCACAAGGCCAAAATGATAAACAATCAGACTCAAATACAACCAAAGGGGATAGAATCCTTCACAAAAACTTAAGAACCCTGAGGAACGAACTAGAAAGTGCCACAAAACTAGAAAAGATGAGGGCTATACTAAAAAAGAGAGCATCATAGAAGTGGAATACTATGTAGAATCTAAACCCAAGAAAAAGGGGAAGGCAACAATAGTGACTCAACAAGGGATTGACACCAAAAGAACAAGTGTGACAACCACAAAAGAAGAGGAAAGTTCTAAAGAGGAAGGGGCATTCCACCCTACAAAAGAGCAACAAGATCAAATAGTAGAATTTTTTTTTTTTTTATTGAAATAGAGCAAGAAAGGGAGAAAAAAATGAATAGCTATTTTACAAAACAAGAAGTAAAAGCACTTAAACAATTAGCAAAATTGGGGGGCAACCCTTTCGTGAAGTGGTGGGGCTTCTTGCTTGTAGGGCCAACAACTAAGGTTCAAACACCACGGGGCATTTCTCTACCACGTCAACAATTGAGATTGATTTTCCCAAATAGGCCAATCATCTTCGATACTTCCTTTAGTATCATTTACCTCAATTTCTCTCTCAAAATTGGGCTCTTTGAGAGTTTCATTTGTCAATATGGTTACGATGTTTATAGTCTGGTCATTGTCTTCATACTCTTCCACATTGACTTCCTCTATATAGGATGCTTCTTGCTTGCTACCCATGGGTATATAGACCATCCTTTTATCATTCACAAATGATATTTCTTCCTTTATAGGATCTATTATCCCTCGAGAGTCTACAAACCACCTCAATCCTAACAGTGCATCAAATGAATCAAAATTTTCTTTCATTATTACTTATTCAAAGTCAATTATCTATTTGACTCCTCTTATACTAACTTCTACATTTCTATAGGTACCTAAAGTATTCATTCTAGTATCATCCACTAAGTTTATGTTATAGGGAGTTGGCTCTAGTAATGGTCTACCTAGATACTCCCAAATTATATTTGGGATTAAATTCATATCTAATCCTAGATAGACCATTACCTTAGGAATCTTCTTATGGTTAATTCGGAGATCAATCATTATTGGTCTTGTTTTCTAGTTTGTTCCCACCATTCTTACGTTATGCTCCTCTTGTTCCAATATTTACTAAATTGCTTCAATTTGGTGACTAGTTCGTGTTATCCTACCAATTTTGCTAATTGTTTTTGATAGGGAAAAACAGGTTTTGATGGGACCCAAAACCCATTACAAACTGATTTTGAGGGGACCCGGAACCCTCAAAGAAAATCATGCTGCAACAAAGATAAGCCACATACCATCAACAACCCAAAAACAACAGTACCAAGAGAACTGCACAAAGGTTCAAAAGGAAACTTAAACCATTTACAACAAGATTTTGACTGAGATCTTAAACCCAAGACTAGGTTTTGAAGGGACCTTGAACCCAAGAGACTAACAATAACCACCTGAAATAGTCAGGAAACAAAGCAACTAGGTTGCAACACACCATATGCTCAATAACAACAAATTTGCTCAAGAAGAACAAGCCTGAGCCAAAAACATCAAGCATCATAATAATGTAAAAAACCATTATACCCCTATGTTGCACCAGAACCAACAAATCCAAACCCCCCACCTCAATAGGGAGGTTAGAGAGGACATCAAAACTCTGAAAGCCATCTGCCTTCTTGTAGCTCCCTCCCACTTGAAATGCCAACCCCAACTCCTCAAACAAAGAGGTATTCCCTCTAATGGAGAGGAAGAGATGAGAGCCCTTACCACCAAAACCAACACTCTCCAACATACAAAAGTTCCACCTCAATAGGAACACACAGTAAGGAAGAGAGCTATCTACCCAAACAACAACAAGCAAAAGCCCCACCTTAGAAGAATCAGTCTTCACCTCCATCGAAGATCCCAATTGTAGAAATTGGAAGAAAGAAAGGATTTGAACAGTAAGGGCAGACACAACCTCCTTTGGCATGGAATGAAATCAGAGCTTGAAAGAAGCGAACCTCATCCAAAGGCACCATCACTTAAAAAGTAGCAAGAATTTAAAAAGGAACAAGAACAAAAACAACTAGGTCAAAATGATAAGCATGAAAAATAACCCAGACGACCACCAAAGAGCCAAAAGAATAGAACATACCCTCAATAGCACCTACAAAAGGGACAAAAGGAAAGCTCGGCTAGCAGCCAACACCTAGAACCATGGACAACCACAACTCCCTAAAACAACTTCAAAAACTTCACCACAAGAGGAGCTACCAACATAGCTTAACCCAAAAAGATAGAACTACATCTCAACCATGGTTTCCCTTGGGAGGATGCTTTTCCTTCTCTTGCAATGTGGGGTTCCTTGGTGCTTATTTTTGTTGCTTATGTGGTTTCTATTTGTCCGTGTAAGATTTCTATAGTGATTTTTTATGGGGTCTCATTGCTTATGTTGCAGTAGGAGAGTTCTTTTGTTTTCTCTGGGGTTTTGGTGGAAGCTATGCCTTTGGATTGGCCTATTTTTGGCTCTGACCAGTGTGTTAGGGTGGATTGTGTGCTTATTGTGTTGGTCTATTGATTGGCTCCTTTCATCTTGGGTCCCTCTTGCTTCTTGGTGCTTTCCTGGCTATTGGATGCTCTGGGTCAACCTTTTGGCTACTGCTCATTGATGCTCACTTTAGTTGTGGATTCCTATTGGATGAGGGCTCTAGTCCATGTTCTTTATTTTCTTCTTGGGGTTGTTTTACCCCTTGGTCGTGAGCTCCCTCTGTTCTTGGGCCTAAAGGGTTTGTTGTTGGTTGAGATGTAGTTCTATCTTTTTGGGTTAACCTATGTTGGTAGCTCCTCTTGTGGTGAAGTTTTTGAAGTTGTTCTGGGGAGTTGTGGTTGTCCATGGTTCCAGGTGTTGGCTTCTAGCTAAGCTTTCCTTTTTTCCCTTTTGTAGGTTCTATTGAGGGTATGTTCTATTTTTTTGGCTCTTTGGTGGTCGTTTGGATTATTTTTCATGCTTATCATTTCGACCCAGTTGTTTTTGTTCTTGTTCCTTTTAAAATTCTTGCTACTTTTTAAGTGATGGTGCCTTTGGATGAGGATCACTTCTTTCAAGCTCTAATTTCATTCCATGCCAAAGGAGGTTGTGATTTCCCTTACTGTTCAAATCCTTTCTTTCTTCCAATTTCTACAATCGGGATCTTTGATGGAGGTGAAGACTAATTCTTCTAAGGTGGAGCTCTCTCCTTTTGAGGCTGAGTTGGTTGTTGTAGTCTGGGTAGATAGCTCTCTTCCTTACTGTGTGTTCCTATTAAGGTGGAACTTCTATAGTTGGAGAGTGTTGGTTTTGGTGGTAAGGGCTCTCATCTCTTCCTCTCCATTAGAGGGAATACCTCTTTGTTTGAGGAGGAGTTGGGGTTGACATTTCAGGTGGGAGGGAGCTACAAGAAGGCAGATGGCTTTCAAAGTTTTGATGTCCTCTCTAACCTCCCTATTGAGGTGTGGGTTTTGGATTTGTTGGTTCTGGTGCAACATAGGGGTATAATGTTTTTTTACATTATTACGTTGTTTGATGTTTTTGGCTTAGGCTTGTTCTTCCTAAGCAAATTTGTTGTTATTGAGCAGATGGTGTGTTGCAACTTAGTTGCTTTGTTGCCTAGCTATTTTAGGTGGTTATTGTTAGTCTCTTGGGTTCATTTGGGTTATATGGGTTCAAGGTCCCTTCAAAACCTAGTCTTGGGTTTAAGATCTTGGTCAAAATCTTGTTGTAAATGGTTTAAGGTTCCTTTTGAACCTTTGTGTAGTTCTCTTGGTATTGTTGTTGTTGGGTTGTTGATGGTATGTGGCTTATCTTTGTTGCAACATGATTTTCTTTGAGGGTTCTGAGTCCCTTCAAAATCAGTTTGTAATGGGTTTTGGGTCCCATCAAAACCTGCTTTTCCCTATCAAAAACAATTAGCAAAATTTGTAGGATAACACGAACTAGTCACCAAATTGAAGCAATTTAGTAAATATTGGAACAAGAGGAGCATAACGTAAGAATGGTGGGAACAAACTAGAAAACAAGACCAATAATGATTGATCTTAGAATTAACCATAAGAAGATTCCTAAGGCAATAGTCTATCTAGGATTAGATATGAATTTAATCCCAAATATAATTTGAGAGTATCTAGGTAGACCAGTACTAGAGCCAACTCCCTATAACATAAACTTAGTGGATGATACTAGAATGAAGACTTTAGGTACCTAGAGAAATGTAGAAGTTAATGGAAGAGGAGTCAAATGGATAATTTACTTTGAATAAGTAATAATGAAAGAAAATTTTGATTCTTTTGATACACTGTTAGGATTGAGGTGGTTTGTAGACTCTCAAGGGATAATAGATCCTATAAAGGAAGAAATATCATTTGTGAATGATAAAAGGATGGTCTACATACCCATGGGTCTCAAGCAAGAAGCATCCTATATAGAGGAAGTCAATGTGGAAGAGTATGAAGACAATGACCAGACTATAAACATCGTAACCATATCGACAAATGAAACTCTCAAAGAGCCCAATTTTGAGAGAGAAATTGAGGTAAATGATACTAAAGGAAGTATCGATAGTGAGATAGTACTAGAGGCACGAATGTAGGATAACCAAGTAGTATATTCCAAGAGAATATTTGGTTGTCGAAGAGTATGCATGATAAGGAAAACACAAAAAATAGAAGGTAGTGTAGTGAAAGACATGTGCAGTACCATGTAAAGGGAGAAGGATGATAATAATGAGAATCCTCAATAGGTCTATCATATTAGAAAGCGGAATTCTCAAAATCAGCTTCCCAAATACTCTAGAGTAGGTGATTTACTACCTTATATAGCCCAAATAGATAATTGTTGTCACAGAAGTGTGCACCCTTTGTTGAGATGATTAAACCACTTAGCTACATCATGAAGCATGGGATGATCTCCCTGAGTGTGGGCTCAAATGTTAGAGCTCAACCTCTAGAGAGGGTTGGTTACCTTGGAACTTCACCTAATTTAACCTATGCTATTGCTACTTGTTGAGAAAAGGGTACGAAGGAAACATGAAAATGAATCCTAAACTAAAAGGTGATGCACCAAATGATTATTTGAGACTTGCACAAGACTGCCTTTTTCACATAGTTGATCAATAATAAATTTGGTTCATACAAAAATTAGAGGTTTAATATGCCCATGCATTAATATTTCATAAGAAGGTTATAATGTTCACAACTTTAAACAGTTTACATTATTTACACAACCTACACCCTACAATAATACATATATTTTTTGTCTAAAGGTGTTGATAATGAGACACAACAAGAAGGATTATCACATATATAACAAGAAATTGCATCAATCATTTGATTGCACATAATAAGACAACTTCTAAGAAGGCCAAAAATTCTTGATTTTAATGATAAAAAGGTGTTACAAGTAGTTGTACATGCCTGCAAAATGAGTTACAAGGTTGTCCTAGATCGAAAGAAACTCCAAAAAGCCACAATATATCAACTAGAAGAGAAATACCTAACTTAAAACTACTCATAAAGCTTCCCTTTTATGCTACTCAATAGTTGCTAGATGATAGTAACATGTGTTGAGAAGAGAAAAGATAAGTATTCACTTCTTCTTGTTGGGCCAAACTCCTTTAAACATCCAAAACAATAATCCATACATTTCATCCCCTAAAACTACTCCAAAAAGGCATTTGAATGATGAAAAAGTCATGCCTTGACCTTGTGTATCATCAAAGCTCCTAAAAAAACTCTTAAATGCTTGGAAAAGCTTCAAACTTGGTAAAAAAATACCTCCTACATTCCCTCCATTTGTCTGCACAACTCAAAAAACTGCCCTATATGCTCAACTACCCATAAATGCATAGAAAGAGGTTATGAAATAGTCAAAACGTTAAAGAGGATGTAGGAGAACCTTTGAGATTCTTCTACTTCACTTCCTTCTTTGAAGGACTTACACTTGTTCATTCTCATAATTGCATCCATTGTCATGTAGTTTTTGTCCACTTCCTATAGTTCTCACAATGCCTTTTCCCTTGAGCTATGCCTTCTTAACCTAAGAGTGCCATTGTAGAAACACTCCCCTTAATGACTAGATTGCTCCTTTACTCATTTTCTACTAATTACACCAATGAGCTGCCACTAATAGACATCACTATCATGAAATAACCTAAAACACTATCACACAAATTGAAATTGCTCTCTTCTTTTACATAGGATAATAAATTACTATCCTTTTAAAAGATATCATGCACAAAATTTGACAATGGCATAGTCCTCCCTTATGAACTCCATTTCCTACATAGTCCTTTACAAACATTTTTTTTCCCTTCTAAGCTCTCATCATCGACAAAGTTGATCTTTTGATGTTCCTACCACTCAAGTAGTAGTACTATTGAAAACAAAGAAAATTATGAATACACCATTAACTTGCTACTCCTTCGTCTCTTTAACCAACGTGGATGCATTTGCTCTTTACCTCTACATTTTAAAGAGCTTCATAGTTATTTTTAGCAACAATTGTCCATTGTGATCATCATAGGTGTGTCTTATCTTCAAGATGCTCATGAAAAACCCCTCCAAGGATTAACTGTCCTCCATTGATAAAAAATGGCCCCTTCACTTAAGGATAATGAATTTCTATGATAGCTTAATCATGTAAACTAAACCATTACCTATCATCAACTCATGACTATTTGGAATGACTATTTCTAAGTCTGCATAAACCTTCACCTTCACTACTTATTAGGTATAACTAAAACTATGATGCTTACCTTGTCATGTACTCATTGAAGATATCTCAGTGTCATGATATCTTTTAAATTATCTTACTTGGATCATTACTGACAGTATAATCTAATAGTGACAAGAAAAATTGTTGTTCAATATGATCTCAAAAGCACACACAAAAGACACCTCAAATAAAGCAAAATTGTCCTCCATAACTAACATTTCCATCTCATCTAGGAAAAAAATAGTTTCTTGTTTTCTTTTGCACATCTCCAAGATGTTCAAACATGATCTCAAAGAGATCCAACATACTCTATGAACGAGACTAGATCATTCATGTGTTCATTATAAATCTTCTTGCTACTTGTGTGTGTTAAATTTAGTGATCAGATTAAATGCACAAAAAAATAATTCAAATCAGACATAATAACACAGAAGATACCCTGGGAAAACCCTCCTCTTGAGGGAGAAAAACCCAACAACAATATATCACTTATATATTGAATCTCAAAATAAACTCCTTTACAATGAGGGCCGATAATGAGGCCTAATAATATGCACCACAAACTGATGCAATCACAACAATACAAAAATGTAAATCTCAATGATAATACTCAGCCTTCTATCAATGTATCGAACTGCACTTGAATAATTTCTCACTAACTCGCACTTGATATGAATGTAATGTGTGTAATGATGATCAACAATGAGAGAACCATCGAATATAAATACAAGCAAGGAGAAAAGATGTTCCTCTTCAAGTGTGATCAAGTCGGCCTCCACCAAGTAATAAGATATGTCTCTTGATGGAAAATCGCACCAAGTAAGAGAAGTCACGCCCAATGGAGCAAGAGGTCAGCCTCAATATTAATCATACCTCTTCATTTAATAAGTATTAATCAAATTTTAATCAACATTTAATAAAAGACACGGCCAATCAAGAATATCGAACTTAACAATTAAATAGCCAATAGGCTACAATTCAATTGTTTACTTTGTGCAATCTGATCTAGAAGTTATGACCGATGTTGCCATAATCATCAACACTCCCTCTCAGCTAGGGAAGATACTTCTAGCTGCATAAGACATCACCTCATCATGATGTCTACCACAATGGATACAACCAAATGTGGAAATGAAGAATATCACCTCATTGTGATACCAGATATCACCTCAACATGGTATCAACCATAACGGCTACAACCACGTATGTTATGTACAATTGTTCATCACTTGCGTGATGTTGTCACCTCAACATGACTTTTCACCATGGGTCTCCCAAAGGGTGAAACACAAGTACAAAAAATCATCATGGATTCTCTCACGTGATGTTGTCATGGAGTCACACACATGACATCCACCATGACTCTCTCAAAGGGTGGAAACAAGGGATTTCACCTTGAACTTCTCTTATTGAGAAGAACTCATTAATCAAGGGATTTCACCTCGAACTTCTCTCACAGAGAAGAACTCATTAATCAAGGGATTTCACCTCGAACTTCTCTTACAAAGAAGAACTCATTACAGGCTATCACTGATACTGAGTCTCTTTCTCAATTAAGGATAGATTCTCCACCATACCAAGCTTATCTTGAAAGTACACAAAATTTATTCTGGAGAGAGGCTTGGTGAGAATGTCTGTTGTTTGCTCATCAGTGTTCATATACCTCAACTGTATAGCCTTCCTCAATACCATATCTCTAATATAGTGGAATTTTATCTCAATATGCTTGGTTCTTTCATGAAACACAAGATTGACAGAAAACTTCACACAACTCTGGTTATCACAATGAATGATAGTAGGCTCCATTGATTGTCCAAACAATCTTGCAAGGAGCTTATGAAGCCACACTGCTTCCCGAGCTGCCATAAAATCTGTAATATATTTTGCCTATGTTGTACTTAATGCTACAGATGGCTGCTTCCTACTGCACCAGGATATCATAGTTGATCCCAAACTAAAGCAACATCCAGAGGTGCTCTTCCGATTTGTGACACATCCTCCCCAATTAGAATCGGTATAACCATGCAACTCCAAGTCAACATCTGAAGAATATCTCAACCCATATCCAATTGTGCCATGCAAGTATCTCAGGATATGTTTAGCTACAACAAGATGTATTTGTCTCAGTTCACACATGAACTGACTAATGAAAGATACTATAAGATACTATAAGATGTGAGGTATTTACATTGCCATAGATATAACACAACTTAACACAACTATAACAAATGATCGTTCCTAATTAAATACATGGCCTGCATATACATTACATCCAAATGATAGTAAAATACAACAGTTTGAACATACATCTCGATAACCACATATACAATTTACAGCAAGGTCATCCCAACACATGTGGGAGACAATACATCAATGAATACATTACATCTAAAGTATAACATACATCTGGTACAAAGAATTACTGGATCAACATCATCTGCTAAAAACCTGCAATAAAGATACATCTGCAACAAAAAAGGAAACCCAACAGGGTGCGAAGCACGTTCCACCCAACCACCCCCGTGTTGGGAGTAGACAAGGAAGGTTCCCCGACCAAGCACGCATAACAAAGACAAAGACTAACTCCAAATAGACAACTTAACATCAAAGACCACTTAGAAACTCAACAACGACAAATCCAAAGGCACAACAACAAACCACTTCAAAACATAACAAGTCATAATCACAACATCAATGAAACTCAAGACATAATATCAAAGACTATTTCCAACAATACCCAAAGAGAAATCAATAAATCACTTAACCACTACAGACACAATATCACTTAACAACTACAACCACAAAGTCACTTAACAACTACAAACACAATATCAATTAACACGAGGTTACAATGCTTCCAGAGAACAACGATCATGTACAACACACAATAACTGAATGACTGTTGACATAGGAAGAGTTTCATGCATAAATTGCCATGAGTTACCCTGGCTCAACCTTCCTAGGCTACCGGACCCCCATCCTGGGTTACCATGGCTTGCCTCTACCGACTACCGGACCCTCACACAAAACTATGCATTCCATCTCATCTCGAGCCTTATCATTCACTTGCTTCACGAGACATTCTTTATCTTATTAGTGTGAAAGATCCCCATTAATTCTTTTAGATTATCACTTAGTTAAACTCTAGGTGAGTTACCCTGGCACCCCTTTGTGTGCTGGACCCCCACAAAGAGCCACTCTCCTATCGACAACACACAAGGTACAATACCACAATAGGTAACTAGACAACATAACCTCTCCAATCTCAGGAGAAAACAAAACAAGGAAACTCACTCCGAACACTGGAGGAAATCAAATACGAAAACACACTCCTTCCAAAGGAGGTACAAATCTCATTACTCTCTCCTATTTCCCAGGAGGCACAAATCCCCGTTCGTGGAAACCGGGTACAACATCATAGCACAACTCCACACCATTCCCAAGGCGATTCACTATTTGAACCTCTACACAAAACATCCCACTCTAGAGAACTTTTCTGGAAGACTTACATAGACGCTTAACCCCATTTGCCTGACATGGAGAATAAAAGAAACATAATAGAAAAGCATTCCATCTCTGGAAGCCCTTAACAATAACTTACACTCTTACGAAAGGAAAGGTAAACCTAGGGTTTTCCCATATGACACAATAAAACAATGAAGAGAATACCACAATAGACTTAACGAATAACCTCAAGGAAACAATTACTTAAAACCAACTCCATATAAAAAAAATATTTCCAATACTCAATAATTCCATCAAACAAATAAATCAATAATTCGAGAATATTTGATTCAAAACAAAACACATCGTTTAATTCAAATTCGCACAATTACACTATAACTTCATATCTTTTAACTTTAACTATTCGATTCAATTCAAAACACAAATATAATTATAATTTGCACAACTACATTAATCATTGCAATTTTCTCAAAATTATATTTTTACCTCACAAACACAAATGTTCATATATATAAAAATAATTATTTAATAAAGTTAATATAATCCCATTACAAAATTATTTTATAAAACAAATTCAAATTAAAGCACATTTGAATATTATAACACTAAAAATTGAATTAAAAACTCAATAAATATATATATATGTATATATTAAATAATATATAATAAATATATATTAAATAATATATATATAATATATATATATATATTTATATAAACTAAATATTAATAAAAATCAAATTATAAAATTTATTTTAAAAATCGAATTCAAATTACATTACATTAAATTTACAAACTTTAAATAAAAATACAAAATTTTAAAAAACATAAAATGAACTTTTTGCTTTATATTATAAAAAAAAACATATTAAATAATAAATATAAAAGGGACAAAGTCTCGGCACTGCGCACAGCCCACAGTACATAGTACTGTGGGCAGTGGGGGTACGCAGCCCCCACTGGCTGCGCCCAGCGAGGCTGCTGTGCGCAACCCTGTGTACACTCACTTGGGGCCCGTGGACGGTTACGGCTGACCATCCACTCCCCACAATAGAAAAATATTTAATTTTTTTTTTTTAAATTTAAATTTTCTTTTATATATATAATTTTTAAAAACTATAATTTTTATTATATCCTCTGGTACGAAATACGAAATGTATTCGTACGAAACAGAATGAAAATTTCAAATAAAATTAACGCCCAGATTACATTTAAATTATATTTTATTAATCCCCAAATCGTATGAAATCATAGAAGGAACTATTAAAATAACATTCAATTTAAATATATTTTATTCAACCCTCACAATCAAATCAGCAATATGGAAGTAAGTATATATAATTTATTTTTTTATTTTTATTTATTTATTTATTTTAAAATGAACAGAGTATATATATTTATATAATATATCCATCAGAAGATTCAAAAATAAATAAAATAAACAAATTGTTTTCTTACATAGATCTGGGTATCCAAATGTATCCAAATTCAAATGATCATAAAATAAAATTTTCTTTTCAAAGTAATTCCAACACAATATCAAATTGATTTTTCTTTCACAAATCTAAAATAAATTTGAACATACACGTTTTAACTAATAAAAGAATTTTCTTTTCAATAATTTCATAATTAAATTATACTGAAGAATTTAAAACAAGGTTTTCACTACAGAGAAATACAAACATTTATAACAAACAAAACCCAATCACAGGAAACTCTTTTTAAAACACAAGGAGAAATTAATCTTTCAACATGGCAGTCAAAATTTATTACAGAAGAATAAATCATAAAAGAAATAATGAACTTGAAAGGAACCTGAAATCCTTCGTTTGATGAAGAATCCTTTCTGAATCCTTTTCTTGACTTTCTGCCTTCAACTCTTTTCTTGATCTTTGGCCTTCAACGTTCTTCTGAATCTCTCTTTCTTTCCAAAACACAATAATTTTACCCAGAAAAAACCTCCAAAACTAAAAACTATCTTTCTTATTTTTCTTTTTTAGATCCAAAACCACAGAGCAAACTGTTGTCTCCAAATAATCTCCTCATAAAAATAATAAATCAAAATAAAGATTCAATAAAGCTCTTCCGCTTTCTTTTCTCAAAAATCCTCTTTTCTAATTGGTCCTTTTCCCAACTTTTAAAAGCACAACTTATCTACAAATCTAATTAAAATAATTTATTAAATTCAGATATTATCTTCCCATGATTTTTCTAATTTAATATTAATAAAAAGATAATATCTAATTATTCTCAACAATATTAATTTAATTATAATTATTTGCACTTTTAATTAATTAAATCACTTTTTAATTTATAATATATTTAAATTTAACCATTTACTAACTTACAATTAAATCAAAACAACAAAACAACTTTAATTAATTATCTTATCAAATAAGATTAATTAATTAAACAGTAACCATAAATTAAATAAAAACTCAACAATTAACTACACAACGACAAGGGCATCACTTCAGTCATGACACACGATTCACAACAAACGACGGACTTGGGACGGGGACACTTCCAAACCTACTCCCTTTTTCAACATTTTACCCATTGGGTTAATTTATTGCTCGCCCTGTCCTGCCAAAGCATGTGGAAACGAGACTTATTCCTGCAATCCTGCATCCAAATAAACGTCAAGTAGCACATGTATATATATATAATCAAACATCCTATCGTGAGAAGGAATTGTAGTGTAGCAGGGCACTCGTGAATGAGTGATGCTACACTGTCCTCTCACCTACTCTATTCTAACAATTACAATATCAATGACGAACTAACATTTTTAATCAAATTGATCATAAGATAACATGATACTTAACTACTGCATCATAACTAATTATTAAACCATTGCATTATAAAATAATACTGAATTCAAATAACATGATCACCATAGAATCATCACATCAACATATAAAACATTAACAGACAACTATTTGAATAAACAATAATCTAATCAACACACAAAGTATCACAAATCATACTAATGATGTCATATCAAATGATCATGTCCACTAAAGGAATAACATCTTCAAACTTCAAACCAACCAAAACAAACCATAATAGTATCATCATAATATCAACGTTTCAAGTTAAAGCATAGAAATTAACAAGTCTAAACAGTATGAGGGGTATTACACTTCTTGCCAGAAGGCTCCAACTTAGTTCTCTTTTCTTTTGACATGAACATAGACAAGACATCCAAAGATCCTCATAGGACTAACCTTAGGCTTCTTCCTTGTAAAGGCTTCTTCCAGAGTCATATTATCCAAGACCTTGTGAGGACTTCTATTATAAACATATAATGTAGTCCTAGAAGCTTCTACCCATAAGAAGGTTTGCAGATCTTGGTCATGAATCATGGCTTTTGCTTCTTCCACGATTGTCCTATTCTTTCTCTCTGCAACACCATTCTATTGAGGATTATAGGGAACACAAAACCCCCTCTTAATCCCAACATCAACACAAAAATTTTGAAAGCTACCAGAGGTGTATTCTCCTCATTATCAGATCTGAGGAACTTGATTCTTTTACCAGAAAGATTCTCTACAAGAGCTTTGAACTCCTTGAACCTTTCTAACACTTCTCAAACTCTTTAGTTTTCAAAAAATAAATCCAAGTCTTTCTAGAGTGATCATCAATAAAAAGAACATAATACAAGAAACCACTCGAAGAAGGAACAAACATAGGTCCACATAAATTAGAATGAATAAGGTCTAAAATACACTTAGATCTACTTTCTTTACTATGGAAAGGAGCTTTTGAATTCTTACCCATAGCACATCCTTTGCAAGTTCCTTCATGCTCCTGATTGAACTTAGGAAGTCTCGTGATCATCTTCTCCATGATCGGTAAGGCTTGGAAGTGAAGGTGATCCAATCTTCAATGCCACAGATCACATAGGCTTGAAGAATCATGAACTGAAGCTTGTAGAGGACGCGTACATATCCTATAGAGGCTTTCATGTCTAACACCAATTACTTGAGCATCCTTAAAACTGGAATTCTCCATCCACACAAGAAATTTTCCTTTGGAGAAGGAAACTTGATATCCTTTATCTTCTAGAGTTGAAATGGAGATGAGATTGCACTTGATTCCTGGAACATAAAGAACATCTCTCAACTAAAGTGTAATGCTAGAATCCAAATGAAGAGTAGAGGTCCCAATCCCTTTCACGGAGTAGCCAGCATCATCTCCAATAATAACTTGTTCGGAAGAAACTTTCTCCACCAAACTTGATAAGTGCTCATTAAATCCGGTAATGTGTCGAGAAGCACCACTGTCGATCAGCCAAGTCTTTGGTATATGTAGGAACATTGCTTGACAATGTTGAATAGAACAAATATTCACATGAATCCTTCTATGGAGAAACATCATCAACATCTGCAATGGTGGCTTGTTGCTTAGGTCTAGTTGGACAATGCTTAGCAAAGTGGCCAAACTTATCACACCTAAATCATTGAATCTTGGATATGTCTCTCTTCTTCTTGGAGGAGGGTGTATCATCATTTCCCTTATCTCGATTCCTCTTGAAGAACCCTTTCTTTCCATCTTTTCCTTTCTTATTCGAAGCATGGGAAGCAAGAACATGAATATCTTCATTCTTTGAACTTTGACCAACGCCTCTAGCCACCAACCTTGATTCTTCTTGAATGCAGTCTACCCTTAGACGATCAAACTTAGGCAATTTTGATCTTGCATTGATTCCCTGAATGTAGGATTCCCAAGACAAAGGAAGACCATTAAGAGCAAGCATAGTCAAGTCTTTGTCGTCAACCATATGGCCAATTGTCGAGAGTTGATCTCTCAAATTTGAAATCCTTATGAAGTAAGCAATCACTGATTCTCCTTTTGTCATCTTCAAATGGTGTAGTTGTTGCTTCAGTGCAAGTTCCCGGCTGGTATTGTTGATTTTGTACATTTCTTCCAATGTTTTAAAAATGTCTCTTGCTATCTTCAACTTAGAGACAATAGGAACGATATGATCCTTAACGGAATCAACCAATATTTTCATTGCCTTTATATCTTTCTTCATCCACTACAACTTCTCTTCTTCCTCCTCAGGTTCAAGAACATTGGACTCCACAAACTCACCCAAGTCATTTTCACGCAAGGTAAGCATGATCCTAAATCTCCATGATGTGAAGTTGGATGCTCCCTCGAGTCTATCCTCAATCTTCAAACCATTCACCATCTTGACAAAGGTAGAGATAGACAAAGAAATATAAATAAGAGAATAGAATATTGTTGTATAAACAAATATGATCACGATCTCCTCAAACTCGCTCTGATACCATGTTAAATTTAGTGATCAGATTAAATGCACAGAAAATTATTCAAATCAGACACAATAACATAGCAGATACCCTGGGAAAACCCTCCTCTTGAGGGAGAAAAAACCAACAACAATATATCACTTATATATTGAATCTCAAAAGAAACTCCCTTACAATGAGGACCAATAATGAGGCCTAATAATATGCACCACAGACTGATGCAATCATAACAATAAAAAGATGTAAATCTCAGTGATAATACTCAACCTTCTATCAATGTATCAATCTATACTTGAATAACTTCTCACTAACTTGCACTTGATATGAATGCAATGTGTGTAATGATGATCAACAATGATAGAACCATCGAATATAAATACAACCAAGGAGAAAAGATGTGCCTCTTCAAGTGTGATCAAGTCGGCCTCCACCAAGTAATAAGATATCTCTTCACGGAAAATCGCACCAAGTAAGAGGAGTCGCACCCAATGGAGCAAGAGGTCGGCCTCAATAAAAATCGTACCTCTTCATTTAATAAGTATTAATCAATGTTTAATCAACATTTAATAAAAGACGTGGCCAATCAAGAATATCGAACTTAAAAATTAAATAGCCAATAGGCTACGATTTAATTGTTTACTTTGTGTGATCTGATTTGGAAGTTATGACCGATGCTGCCATAATCATCAACAGTGTGTAGGCCATTCTGTTCTTTTCCAAAGTTATGTTTTGACTTTCCAGTACTTTTTGAATAAAGGAATTCAACTTTGAGTCACTAGAGACTTATTTTTTATGTCTGGAACACATGAAAAATGATCTGATTTCATCTCCAAAATAATTTTATTTTATTTTTCACTGTTCCTTCTGAAGTAACAACCAATTTACTGCCTTATGCTAACTTGATAATTGTCCTTCTTAGTGTCTATCTACAAGTTTTGGTCATGACTTCCATAAGATTTTGTTATACCTTTCTTGCATTTATCTCAATGGGAAGTTTCCCCTCATAACTAGCATTATGACTACCATTCTTCCAACTAGAGAGGCCAATCCCAAGTTCTGATATAGAATAATCAAGGCTAGGAGAACTTGCAAAGGTGAAATCTAAATGTCATTAACATACCAACATAAATCTCTAATTTCCTAAGTATCAACACTCATGCAATTAATGTGGATGGAATTTTTCTGAAGATAAGCGTGAGCGCGAGAGAAAAGGTGTGCGAAGAGAATTTGAATTCCTCTGAGGGTGAGGAGGAATCGACAAAGGCAGATGGAGATCCTACAAATGCGGATGGAGTTCAGGTTTCGTTGTGGGTTGTTGTTCTTGCGCGGAAGGCTGGATTCTCTCTTATGTGGCTCTGTTTTGAGTTGTTCTCTATTTTTCCTTGTGAAGGCTTCACAGGAATGTCTATATTGTTGGCTGCGGGGGTCTTGGAGATCTCTTTTTCTTTGTTGTGGGATGCAGTTTGTTTTAGAGCTTCTTCTCTGCTCCTTAGGTTGTGGTGTTTTTTGTGGCAGCTTGGTATTCTCTACATGATCTGGCTTTGTCTACCTCATGTTTTGTGGTTGTTGCTAGCCTTACAGAAGGTGTGGGTGTGCTTAGGGTTCTCTGAGGTGGAATGGTGGTTTGATGGGCTTATTTTTGCTCCTATTTGGCATAATAGGAAGGTTGGTGAGTGCTTCGTGTTGGTATGTTCTTCTGCTCGGCTCCTCTTGGTCTCCCTTTGCCCCTTCTAGTTGTGTGGTTGGTGGAATATTTTTGGGGGTTCCTACTCTTGGTGAGTTTTGGTTGCCTCTGGTTATCCTCTTGTGGAGTGGGTGGTTGTTCCTGGATGTGAATGGTGGTCTTCTATTTGGAGGATGGTTGTTCTTTTTTCTTGGGTTGTGGTTGGTGATGTTGGAAATGATCTAGTTGATGTGTGGCACTGGTGCTCTCTTTTTGGTTGCCTTCTAGGCAGTGGGTGTGCAGTGAAATTTTTGAGGATGATTGGTTGCGGAATGAGCTTATTTTTGCTCTAACTCGGCATAATTGGAGGGCTTGGGGTTTCTTAGTGTTGGCTTGATCTATTTCTTGGTTTTCCTTGATTTTCCTTCGCTTCTTCCTGCTGCCTTCTTGGTGGCTCTTTGTTGTTTTTTGGCTACTCTCTTTGCAGGTGATGTGGGAGTGCGTTGGCTACTTTTTGGAAGTTTGGTTGTTGACTAGGCCTGTTTTTGTCCCTAGTCGGTGTAATAGGGAGGCTTGGGGGCTCCTATTATTGGCTTGCTCTACTTCTGGCTTCCTTTTTTGTTGTGTTTCGTTTCTTCCTAGTTCTCTTTGTTGGCTTGTGGGTTGCTTGCTTGTTTTTGTACTCATCAGGCTCTTTTTTTCTGGGCTTGGGGGTTGTCGATGTGGTTTTTTTGGTTTGGGTAGGGTTGTCTCTGCCCTGTCTTTCTATAGATGCCATCAAGTTTCTTATGGAGCTGATGGTTATGTCTATTTCCCCTGATTTTGGTGGGGTGCTTCTAGCTTGGATGAGCATTCTTCTGTTTCCCCAGTTGTTGTCTTTGGTTAGGGGTGCCTTTCATGCATCTGATGGGATCGTTGTTCTGTTAGAGGTGGTGATGGATTTGGTTGCTTTGGGCTTGTGGTTGTTGATGAAGTTTTACCTAGCTGAGGTGTGTATTGTGGGGTTTTCTCTGCTGATGACTTGTTGGCTGAAGGGTCATGTTGTTTTGGACTCTATTCAGATCTTTGGTGGCATTTTTTTCTTAGCTGGGTGATTTTCAAGTCTTAATCCTATATCCCAAATGTTTTTGTTCCTGGTGCAGGGCTTTCGAAAGGAGGCTACGATTATTTTCTTGGCTACTATGTCAGATTTATCCTTTGGTATTATGGAGGTGGTCCCACCTTAGCAACTATTCTTATTGAGGTGGGCAATTCTCCTATGGAGCTCGAGGTTGAGGGTGTTGGTGATGTATGGTTGCGGTGGCTTTAATGATCATTTCTTCCTCTCCAATAGTGGGGAGCTCACTCCTTTAGAGGTGGAGCTGGAGTTGGTTTCCTGTTACCAGGTGAATCTGAGCAAATTGTCTCTATTGAGGTGGGGTGTTTGGTCTTAGTGGTGGTTCTTACCAGTGTGGTCTCTACTCATTTAGTGATGATTATCTTTCTTGGCTCATTGGTGTCTTCCATGAGCAGCTAGTTTGGTGATGCCTAGCAGATGCACACATGATCTTTGTGTAACTAAAAGGGTTTCTGGTCCCGGTTAAAAACCATTTGGTTTAAGGGTCTTTGGCCCTTGATTGTCTATAAGATGCAACGTGTGTAGTCTTGTTTATCTTTTGCAGTTGCTACGAAGCTTTTGTTGGTCTATGGTTTATCTTTTAGGCAACTTGTCTTCCTTTGTAGTAGGTTTCGGGCCCCATCAAAACCCATTTTTTACCCTCTAATCAAAACACTCATGTAATTAATTATCTCACCACTTGTAAAGCTTTTGTCTTGACTAATTGGAAAGCATCACACCTTTCTTATATATTGCACCATATCTGCAACTATAAAGACTATATCCTTCAGAACAATGAGAAGCAATATTTTTGCTATTGAAAAGCCACTGCCTTTGGAATCAAATTGATTTCTAGATTAATGGAAAGCTTGCTCAACCTTATGTATATTTTGAACTTCATGTACATCATCCATGTTTCCTACTATAATGTTTCAACCTTTGAGTCATTTATTCCCTTTGAATCTTCAATATTAGTTATGTGAAACTAAACCATTATCTCAAATTGACATTAAGTTGGATTCTAGAGCTCTAGTTTAAGGTGACACAACCCCTAGCTTCCTTTGTATGGGTCAGTATTTACTAGAACCCACAATATTTTTTTTTTTTGTGAAACCATGCAGATTTGTATCATCTACAATACTTGTCATTTGAAAGATTCTATTGATCTATGTTGGGATTTCCATTGAAAGCATGCAATTTTGCACCAAACACAGTCCCTAAATAACAAATATTTGAAATGGTAGAGAAAAGTGTTGTCTTAATGACCATAATATATTGCTTCTCGTACTACCTCCTTAGAAAGGGAAAGGATTCTCATAGTATGCATAAGAGTTATGAATTTACTTGGGGTGATCCCATAATAGTGGTTTATGTTGAAGAGTTTGGATAACTAAGGGAGGGGGTGGATCAAATATCATAAAACAATTTTCTTGACTTTAATTAATCCAGAGAAGGCTTATATCAATTAGATAATAATCAAACAGATATGAACATGAAAGCACATAATAACACCATGCACAATGAGCACCAGAGTTTACGTGGAAACCCAAGAATGGAAAAACCATAGAGAATACTAATTCTCAATTATAAAACACCGGTTAAGGTGATTTTTACAAGGGCTCACTGCCAAATTTGCTCACTATAAGTAAGCCTCACTGCCCAATTAAAATATCTGGTTACAAAATAGTCTCACTAACAAAAATGAATGGATGAAGTTGCATCTACATATGTATGAAGTTAGTTCTGGTTTAGAGCACAATATCTATCTACAACAGATCCGGTCAAGAATCTTTTACTCACCTTCCTTGCACAACTGATTACTTCTTCCTAACACTTTCCTTTTGCTTCCTTTTTTGTTTCTTGTCACATAATCCTTCCCATCCCTTTTTTTGTTTGCACACTCTACACTTCTTCATCGAACAAAATCAACTTTTACTTATACCATTCCATTTCCTTCATAATCTCCTCAGTCAACCAAATAAAATATCTTCATGATCTCCTAAGTCAGCCTAGCAAAAACATGTCAGCTTGAAGAACAACCTTGAAGTATTCAATAAGGCTTGGCACACAAGCACCAAACCTAAAAGATAGGTCGCACATAAAGATATTCTTACCATGTTACCAAGGGACCCATAAATAGGTCATGCATAAGATAGGTTCACCACATAATATAATTATAAAAAAGATAACAAACTTTGAATTACATGAAATATATTCCAGAGCTGCTACAAATGCCACAACCAGGACCAAATCTTGATTTTCATCAATTTCAATATCAATTGGAGAAACACAATTAGACATACCAAAACTTGTAACATGCCACATGAATTTTCGGATAGCAAGGATACCTAGAGTAATCTTTGAGCACAACAACCAACATCAAAAGATTAGTCTTCATTATTCTACATTAACTACCTTCCATGGATGTCCCAAAAAGGAGTACTTCCATATTCAAATCAAAGATAACATCCATACTATGCAACATCATAGCACTCGATGGGATAGATCATTTTTGTATATCATCTAAAGCACAACCTTCTAAATCCTAGGTTTTAACATCAATGACAACAATGCTAAGTCATCTCAACAACTTCTCAACAATCTCCCCCTTTGCATTGATGACAAAATAGCAGGAACTCAAAAAACACAAAACTCCAAAACTCCAAGTGCTCCCCCTTTTTCAAGAAAATCAATTCCTTTTTTGTTTTTGTTTTCTCTTCATTTTCTCCCCCTTTTTTCCATCAAAGGAAAAGGGCCAAATAAGAGCATTCAAGAAATCAAGTAAAAGTAACACTTTTCAAATAAAAATTTTCTTGTACCTTTCTCTCACAGTTGGAAGAATCCTTTTCCAAGCTTGTACAACAGAAAACATTCTAGCACACATATTGTCCAGTAGAGTCAACAACATAAATGAAGATGACCACTCCAGAGACAAGCACTGTCGTTCACAATTCTCTGCATCAGAAAGTATCCCTAAGAGATTATCCAACTAGACCTCAACAATTTCTTTAACTAGCTAGAAAGTTTTAACCAAATCTTCCCTCTGTCTCTGAGTAAATAATACTCAGCTTGCAACTCACCAACTCTTTTTTTTTCCATCTTTATCTTTGAAGAAATCAACACTTTCCAATATCATTCAATTCAGATTCAATAGCTTCAATTTTGCTTCTAAAATTATCAACAACAACAAGCCACCAGAGACAATACCTTTACATGTCAGACATCTCCTTAATGCATTCTCTTGTCTCACCAATGTGTTTGGATAACTTTTTTTTAGCTTTGACCCACCTTTTCTCAATCATGGCTTGGATCTTATGTCCTTCAGGTCCTTCCCACAACAACCTTTCTTCAACAACTTCTACCAAATTATCTGGTAACGAGTCAAAAACAATTGAAATAGTAATACTCATTTTGAGCAGATAATCAACAAAAGCATCTTCAATTCTAAGCCTACTGACCGGAGAGCAGGCATACCACATTTCACCAAACTTTTTCATATCACCTCCATCCAACACCAAACAAACTTCATCTAGATTGAAAGAGTCAGATCTAGGAAAAGACTTTTCTTCCTTCTCCTTCTCTTCTAAGATAGTGGTGACATCCTTTGTGTTAATTTTCCTCCTTTTAGGTTCTGAAGGGGAACCACCAATAACAACCTCTAACTCCTCAAAATGACTAATAGGCATAGCACTAGACACTATCACACCAGACCACAAATTCATCTACAAGGATGAGAAATAAACTTTGCATGCACTTGCTTTATTTTTCATACATTTCAAATATCTGTAAATTTCCTTTCCGATAGGGATGTTGTAGTTCCACTTAACATTCTCCTTTGACGGTAGTGAACTGAGAAAGTAAAATGCTAAACATATGAGCAGAGACCCAAACCAGAAGGGATAACTCTCAACCAAAGACATTCTGACATTCTCAATTAAGTTTTCCATTATGAGGCTACACAAGTCAAACTATTTATTTTCCTTCGCCATCTTATGTGCAAGATACACAACAATAGCCGAAGTAGAACCTTCATGATTTTTGAAATAGATTTTGTAAGTGATACCATAAGCAACATACCTTATTGCAAGATTGGCAATGGTATTTATCGGTAGAGCTCGGGGGTCTTTGTCGATACCAGTAAGTTCCTCCACGTCTCTATATTTCACTGTTTTCTTTCCAAGGAGGTCACCAACACTTCACAATCCAATAATAGCTTCAAAGGCTTCCTTAGTGATCGGATAGGGTTTGTCCAAAAAGATGATGCCATCCTTGAATCGACTCAACAAGAACAAGATAGACTCTTTGTCAGCAATCCAAGGAAATTATCCCCATAAATCCATACCTAGGGCACTTAAATTCTACAATTCAGTAGACTTCAACCCTAGTTCAATTTCCTTAGTCTTATGATGATCAAATTCATCCAATTCTACTCCTTTAGCCTCAGCGAGATATCGCCATAGGATTCACTGTTAACCAACACAAATTCCATCGTCGCGCTTATCTTCTTCAATCTTTTATCACTCTACAAAACCTCTTCCCCTTCTTTGGAAACTATGAAAAATGATTTGAAACTCCACCTTTTATCATTAATTTCTCATGATGATTTTGTTGCCAAAAACTTACATCGATGATGCCATCAATAGTACTTTGCTTTTCAATCAACCGGATTAAGTGTCATCATACATCACCAATCGGATCAAACTTAGTCATGTTGAAAACACACCAATAATACTTCGGAGAGGGGGAATCTGCCAGGATATGCATTGTAAAACTCCCCCTAAGCCAAGACAGTTGGCTCAGATTCCGAAAGAGCATGTACTGAGATCTAATACCACAGAAGAGATCCCCACGCTCATTTCCTTTTTCTTCCAAACCATGACAGTCTTCTTCTTAGATTTATATGATTTTTCAACCTTCTTTTTGTTTTCAGGATTTTCCAGAGCAACATATCTGCATGTGTTAGCATAATGTCCAAGTTCACTACACTTGCAACATCTTTTTCCTAACTTAATTGAGTGAACCCTAAATCTACGCTAATTAGCTCTATGACCGTAACCATGGTATAAATAGTAATTACCATGAAATAGATTATTCATTCCATTCCTTCTAGTTGGATTAGATAATTCACTTTTGCAATGACTTGCTTTGTGACCAAACCTGTGACAATTAAAGCATTGAGTACTCGGTTCCTTCTTGCTTTTGCACTCTATAGCCTTATGTCAAAATTTTTTGCATAGAAAATAATAGCCATTAAATGATAAGTACCTTTGAGCATTTGGTTTTCTAATCAAAGGTCTTTTTGTGGATGTTCTAGAGTTCTAAACCTTGCTTGTTATAATAGATCTCGCTTCAGCTTCAACTACTTTGTATTCACCCTTAGTGTTCTGATTTGAGCTTTCACCCAAGAAACCAAGTCATCCCTTATCCTTGTAACATTTTTCTAGGGACAAAAGTTGATCTAGAATTATGCTACTTTCACATACTCTTGCTTTTCATTTCAGCCTTCTTAACTCTTGATCTAACTTCTCATTTTCTTCTAATTTCTTTTTGATGGTATCCTTGAGATTTTCTTCAGTCTTCTTCCATTCTTCCATTTTTTGTTTGATGGTATCTTTTAGATCTTCTTTAGTCTTCTTGCATTCATCCAATCACTACTTTAAATCCACAATACTTTCCTTTGACTCCTTTAATTCATGGTTGACCTCTCTGTGTCTTGCTTTGAATTTTTGGATTTGCTCCCTTAGTTTTGTGATACAAGCATTTGCCTCCTTGATGTTTTCTTTCAATTCATCATTTTTATCTATTTTCTGCTTTCTATATCATCTAACATTATCTTTAGTTCTTCCTCAAAGTAGTAATCTCTTGCCATCTTCAAGCAGCCAAGATCTCCCTCAAGCAGTTAAGTTCTATTTGGAAGGGACCATACTTTGATACCAATTGTTGAACAATCCATATAACTGAGAGGGGGGTGAATCAAATATCATAAAATAATTTTCTTGACTTTAATTAATTTGACGCAGGCATATATCAATCAAATAATAATCAAACATATATGAACACGAAATCACATAATAACACCATGCACAATGAACACCAGAGTTTATGTGGAAACCCAAGAAGGGAAAAACCATGAAGAATGCTAATTCTCAATTATAAAACACCGGTTAAGGTGATTTTTACAAGGGCTCACTATAGGTAAGGCTCACTGCCCAATTAAAACATCTAATTATTAAATAGTCTCACTAACAAAAATGAACTGATGAAGTTGCATCTACATATGCATGAAGTCACTTCCAGTTTAGAGCACAATATTTGTCTATAGTAGATTTAGTCAAGGATCTTTTTGCTCACCTTCCTTGCACAATCTCTGCACAATTGATTACTTCTTCCCGACACTTGCCTTTTGCTTCTTGTAGACACGTAAAATATACTGATTGACATTGTGCATCTGATCCTGACCTACTAACATCATTTCTTCCAGAATCATCCCTCGGTCTAACCATTTAATCAAATCTCCTTATCTGATTAAATTCATCGATATTCCTCTCTTAATTGAATAAATCATTTTATCCGATTAAGTCAATCTCTTTTAATTAAATCAATCCATTTAATCTAATTATCCCTATTTAATTAAATAATCAGTTATTTGATGAAATCTCTAAATTCTATCCATTAAATTAAATAAATTAAAACCTTATTTGATTTAATCTAACACCATCTCTTTTAATTAAATAAATCAAAATCTTTATTTAATTAATCTCTTGTCATATTCCTCTCTTATTTGATTTAAATAAATCCATAAATTTGAGTCGGATAGGTCACATCATCTAACCTCTCTCATTAAATTAATTAACCCTTGATTAATTTAATCTCATCTCATGTCTCATCCTCTAGATAATGCAAGTTGCACATGAAAATAGATTTAATTCATTTATTAAATCTTTATTTTCCTCACAAGGTATCTTTTGGAATATTCTTTCAATTTGAATTCAAAAATTCCAAGTCAACATGTACATCCAACAAGGCAATAAATTCATCTTACATGTCCTTTGCCTTGAGCCATGTGGAATTTATTGCATTTTCCCTTCCTTTTTACATGTCATTTCAACAAATTTGAAATTCAAAATTATGCATTTATTGGCACATTCCCCAAATCTTGCACATCCTTCATCCATTCATAGATTGACAAGTGGCATCATGCCATTGGAGGAATATTAGTCTCACATTGCTCTAATTTGGACATTCATCCATCTTGGCATTCTATAAATAAAATACTCATATCCTCATTTCATCATCCACAATTTAGGCAAAGTTATTATGCTCAAATATCTCTCAAATTCCATTCATTGTCATTGAGTTCTTAGTTAGGTTGTTGTAGATTTTTGGCTTGGAGCTCTCATCTTTCATCAACAAAGTGGATCAATCACCATCAACATATCAAGCTTGCATCTTAGGAATTGGGAAAGGGCCAATTTTCACATCAAATTGGCACCAATTCCCCCATGGGATCATGAGTTTGCATATTTAAATTAAGATTTAATCTTTATTTTGCCATTTCCATTATGTTCTTCACTTTTTTCTTCTTAGTTTGAATGTTGTAAATGGATTTCATGGGGAATCCTTGTTTTAGCTTGCAATTCCATGTTTAACTTGTTTATTCATGTTGTTTTGGAGGTACTAAGAAAAGGGTTCGCACATTTGGCGCTAGAACGAGGGCCTGTTATTATTCTTTCTCATCTTTTCCCAATATTTTTGTGTTTTCCCTCACACAGAAAATTCCAACGCTAGGAGCTCAGCATCGTCGTTTTGGCACCGCTGACTCTTCAGCATCACTATACGGCACCGCTTAAAATTAAAACAGCAACACTAGACTCGTCCCGCCAAAATATTTGAATTTCAAACTCTGCCGCTGGACTCGTTGACTTGCAAGAATTTTCAAAATTTATCAAACTGTGACGCTGGAAGGAAACTGCGATGCTAGGCGAAAAGTGCGACGCAGTTGAGCTCTATGTCCCGACACAGAGCGACGCTGACTGGTAAGCAACGCTGTGAGGGTATCGCTCAGAAATCAAACTACGACGCAGTTACGAGTTGCAACGTTGGAAGACAGTAAAAATGGAAAATATAATTTTAGCACGTGCTTTTGATTTATGATTAATGTGTCTTCTGTTTTCTGCTTTTTAATTTCTGTATTTTCAAGAATCTGACTGGTTTTTCTTCCTTGTAGGTTGGAAACCGAAATTGAAGAAAGGAGAAGCATGAGAAGGATGTTCGTCAAATCAAAGTGTTTTTAAACACTATAGTGTTTTCTTAACACTTTTTCACGAAATTGTTATCTTTTTCTTCCTTAAGGCACTAGTTTTCGTTTGGGTCTAAAAAGAATCTTTCCATTTCTTGCAAAGTCTAAAACGAACTTTAGGATCACAACTTACTAGATTTTGTTTCTTGGATTAAAAATTGAACAAATGTCTTTCACTTGTCTTTTGGTGTTTAAAAAGAACTCACATTTTTCTTTGTGGATTTAAAAAGAACAAGTGTAACTTTGTTTTTTGTGAAAGCTTACTTAAACTAAAGCCATTGAAAAAGGACGTATGCACTTCTCTCGCACTTTATAGCGATTTTGAGAATCAAAAGGCCTTTTTCATGACTTTAGGGTGAGACAAAGCGATCACCTCCACACTTCAATTTGGGTTTAAAATTGAACATCTTGTGCGAGTGTGAGTGGGGGCATTGTTGCGTATATTCTCTCTCCTTGTTGCCAACAAGGATTGATCAGGTTACGAATATTGTTCTTCATTCGCTTTTGTTTATTGTAGAGGGTTTTCCTTGGGGAAACAGTACTCACCCAAGGAAACAACTCAACCAGTAACACTTTAAAGCCAAGAGTATTTCCAATCGGGATATAAATGTGGATATTGGAAGAATAGCCAATATCACGCGGTCGATTCCGACAAGATGGATCCGAAAGGGGACTCTTACCATATGGGTCAATCTCCACGAACAAAAATTATTTATTAAAACCCATGTGCTAGAATTTTTCAAAATCCTTTAATCTATTTGTTGGTGCAAGAACGGTCGTTCTGAAGTTGCCCCACACTTTTACAGTCTTCTATTAGAAATGGAAAACATGCCATGGGAGTTTCATGGGTGTTGATGCTTGGCTGCCCCGTATAAGTGAGTGTCGTGGAGGGGAGCTAGTAGGGTCAAGCATCTAACCATTCGCTAGAGATAAGCGTAGCTAGACTTGTCCAAGTGGGAATCCAACAAATATTGTCTTACACATCCATAGGGTTGTACTTATTCTTGGGTTACACAATATATTGCTTGGTCGAAAACATCTAAAAAAAACAAACACTTAACATCATCCAAACTTCAAACCCTTTTGGGGACAAATACAATTGACTCAATCCACATGTTATTGCTTTCCCTTGGGATTCACGTCCTTAGAGGTTTCTAAACATTGGATTACATCTCGATTTGTCTCCTTAAGTAAACAATAGGAAAACCCTTGCCTTAAGTTCATTGAATTTCCACATAACATATCTTGTGGGATTTGAAGAAATTAAAACATTGGACATCTTAGTTTGAAAAACTAATCGAAGAAAGTATTTTTGGTAAAATAAAGCCATTAAGCAAAGCTAAGAAAAATGAACTTTCATATGTGTTGAAGACTCACAATCCCAAAGCGAAAATCATTGGTAGGAAATCCGAAATGAATGTTCAAATGAAATCATTTCTTGGTCACAAAGATCTATAGAAAGCATTTGTATGCTCTTCAATACCTAGGTCTAGGCAAACAAAGTGTCTTTTTTAGGTTCATCTTAGGATCAAAAGAAAATCAAAATATTTTTCATCTACCCTTCAAAACATCAAACATCATCTCACCATCACCTTTTTGAAAATATTGAAATCATCCCTTAATGCTAGGCCTTTTGGAAAAATCAAACAGCATCAAATCCTTGAGACTAAATCCTTGAAAACATTATAAAAATCACCTTTTCGCTAGGCATGTGTAGATGCATCCTTTTGCATATGCTTAGTCAAAGTCATCAAAATCATCTTGTTTAGCTTAGTATACATAGATGCATCCTTCTTCGTATGCTTAGCTAAATTATCATCTTATTCCAATAGGTGTGGGTAGATGCATCCTTCTCCCCACACGTACTCAAATCATCATCTCTTGAACAAAGCTATCCCTTAGATCATTATCCAACATCTTAGGGTCTTTTTGTTCAAAATCAAAACAATAAAAACCAATCAAAATCAAGGACAAACTCAAAATCAAAATCAAAAATCCGAAACATATCCGAAAGTCCGAAAATCCTAGCATCTCTCATCAAGATTGATCAAAAGACCATAACATCCACATCGTTCATCCCTCACATCATCACCATATCATCTCTTGATCCTTAAGATACCCTAAAAAAAAATTTACTTTGGACATAAAACAAAGATCAATCCAAAGAATCAAGAGATTCATCTCTCCTATTTTCTTAAAAATTGATCTTTATTTTATGGTTCAAACCAGATCTCAATACAAGAAGAGCATGGAAGCCACCAAAGAAACACCCGCTTGAAGTGATCTTAGCCAAACAAACGTTGAGATAAATCCCGCTAAGTTAAGCAATCCATTGACCATCTCATCATCTCAAAATCCGCAAGAGGAAAACCAAGGAGAAGATCTTACCCTTGGGATGTCTCATGAAGAAATAACTGAAATGCTTCAAAATCTGGACAACCATAAAATCATCAACATCATGATGAGGCTCAACCCTTTGTTATACATGCTTGAACTAACAAAACAAGGGGCCAAACTACCTTTGGATTTTGATGTAAGCACCATAGTGGAGACATCATTTTCTCCAAACTCATCCACCATCCCCATCTCATCTACACCCCCATCCCAAAACATCATGCAAAACATTTCGCAAATCACATCTTTTTCTCCAACCCAACCCAACGTTAACAAGGGAAATGCATTCCTCAATGCTCTTCAAGCACACCCCCTTGTTAATAATCAAAACTTGGATGCAAACACCACCTTGGAACATAACATATCTGAAAACCCATTACATATGAATGTTCCTCTTAACTTCCATCATGATCCATCATCATCATACTTTCGTGCAATGCCCCAAACTCCCCTCCTCACAAATTCATGAGGGGAGGGAGATATGTTCGGACTAGGGGGCATCTTTGACACAACATTTTCACAAGAACTTGCACCCCTCACATTTCCATCTCTTCCACCATTGCCATTATCATCTCCATCACTCCTTGGTTTAGGACTTCCCCCTCTACCAAATATTAATCAAACTACTATCCCAAATATCAATCAAAGCATTATGCCAAACGCTTAAAATTTGTCATTGATAACGCAGCAAATGAAAAACGCACAAGCAATTGCAACATCATCAAACACCCCCTTAACATCACAAAGCATGATCTCTCAAGGACCAATCACATCAACAACACCATCCATCACGCAAAACACAACACCACCTTCACAAACACCATTCCAAATCCACCACCACCACCAACTTCCACCACATCAAGCCAATATAACGCAGCATTACAAGCTCTTTTCCAAAGAGGATACCAACAAGTTCAAAAACAAAAAGTCAAACAACTAGCTGCTCAAGTTGCACAGGCTACCCAAGCAGCATAAGCCGCTTCACAAGCGCAACAAGCCCAAGCGTTATTACAACAACAAGAAGAAGAAGAAGAAGAAGAAGAAGTTGCCCAAGCTACTTAGGCTTTGCAAAGCATTACAAGCACAAAAGGCTGCTCAAGCAAAAACCCTATTACAACAAGCAGCACAAGTACAAGCCCAAGCACAAGCAGCACAAGCTCAATATCAGGCATAGCAAGCCCAATATCAAGCACAACTTCTTGCACAAAGACAAGCAGTGCAATTGCAACCATATCAACAAGCAATAAAGCAATATCAAGAGCAGCAAGAAGTAGCAGAATTGGTAGCCCAACAACAAGCGTTGTTGGAACAACAAGCACAATAACAAGCATTGTTGGAACAACAAACACAAATCTTAGCACAACAACAAGATCAACAACAAGCATTGTTCATACAAAAGCAAGTAGAAGCCTACCTCACTCGGCAGAACATACATATACCATCAAAAAACACACCGACCAATCCACCCATCCAACCCATGATTGAAACACCTGAAAACACTTTCATTCCACCCCCTGATCCTCAAAATGATGTGACGACACAAATTAGGTTGCTCTCACAACAAGTGCTCGATCTTCAATCAGGGAAAACAACCAAAACACCAAGCAACTTATGTCCTTATCCATTCGATAGGAGCCTAGTAATGAAACCATTCCCCAAGGGATTTGAATCCCCAAATTTGACAAATATGGAGGGATGGGAAAACCTTGAAGATCACATCAGGGAATTCTAGGTCCATTGCATGGAGGTTGCATATGACGATACTTATCTGATGCAGCTATTTTCTAGGAGCTTGGTAGGCCACGCTATGGAATGGTTCTCTCGTCTACCTTCAGGCATTAGAACATTTCAAGAAATTATAGACGCATTCATTAAGAATTATGCATGCAACATTGCAATGGATGTTAGTCTAAAAAAACTCTCAGCTCTGAAACAAGGAAAGGGTGAATCTTTCACTTCATTCCTTCAACGATGGCGATCCAAGGCCAATCGGAGCAAGTGGACCATGCCAGAAGAACAAGTTTGCACCATCATAGCCAACCTTGAAGGCCACTTTGCATTTCATCTCAAAGTTCAGGGCATCACCACATACGATTAGTTGATTCCCAAGGTGCTTAGCATCAAAAGAGCCCTTGCGACTCAACTCGCAAAATCAACATCATACCACGAATAGCAAAACAACTGCCCACCATCCAATTACAATGATAAACCTCGCACATGGGCAAGGAACAAAAACATTACTAATGATAGTGTCGTTGATGCCAAGGTGGTCATTAGTGCCCCACGCCAACATACACCTGCACCACAAATCCAAACACAACACCAAAACACTCATCACACAACACACCAACCCAACAACCATCCAACCATCAATAATCTCAATGACCAAAGGTGACCACCTCAACGCAAAAGTTATCCCAAACAAAAATACACCACTTTGAGGGAACCACTTGAGGACTTAATGAAAAAATTGATTGACGAAAAATTCATCAAGCCTCCTACATTTGAGAATTACCAAGAACCGGATGTCAAACCTCCTTGGTTTAACGAGAATCAACTTTGCGAATTCCATAAAATCAAAGGCCACACCACAAACAATTGCATGAGACTCAAAAACATCATCCAAGATCTCATCAATAAGAAAATCATAAACATGGAACAACCTATGGGAAATCAAGATCTTAAGATATATACGAATCCGATGCCGAATCATGGCAACAGAGGGAATAAAAATGAAAAAGGGAAGGGAAATGTAAATCATGTGTCTGAAACAATCATTGCCTCCCTAAATGAAGACTATATGGTCATCACCATCAAGGGTGCCCATGCCGAAGATTGTGGAGTCACCACAAGAGGCGGCAAAGTGACCATCGTAGGATCATCCCAACCAAATAAAGTCCCTGCATCTAGATCCGTTCCTAATGGCTACAATGTCCTAGATCAACTTAAGAGAACACCAACACACACTTCCATCATGGAGTTGTTAAAAATATCACCAGCTCATAAGAAGATCCTTGAGGAAGCATTAGTCTCATCCACTGTCTCCGCAGATCTTGATGCAGAGCAATTCCAAGCTATGGTCAGAAATATCATTACGCCTAATCTTCTTACATTCTCTGACTAGTATTTCCCCACCCAACCATCTCACAACCGTGCACTTCACTTGGAAGCCATTGTACGTAAGAACAAAGTCAAAAGGGTCTTGGTGGACGGAGGTGTAGGTTTGAATATCTGTTCTCTCAGCCTCATCAAGCAATTGAAAATATCAGAAGATTCCATTGAAAAAGGAAAGGGCATCACGATAAGAGCATATGATGACCAAGAAAGTGTGTTTCAGGGCACAATCAAACTCCCTATTCAAATAGGGCCTACCATCATAGAAACCACCTGTCAGGTCTTGGACCTTGACTTGCCATATAATATCCTCTTAAGACATCCATGGATCCATGCGATGAAAGTAGTAGCATCAACTTTCCACCAATGTGTGAAATTTACACATAATGGACAAGAAGTTACCATTCATGGAGATCCTGAACCTTTCTCATATTGCAAAAATCTTGAAGCAAAATATTACAAAATCCCCCAAGTACCCAAAAATAATGAGGGCCCATCCACACCATACATTGACCCCACCACTCTCGCGTCCACTTCTACAATAGACACCTGTCACTCCCACCATTCCCACCATCTCTGACATCAAGCTCATCATCTAGGATGACGGTTGTGGAAGCTACAAGCTCCCTAACAATGCTTTTGTGGTAGGAGAGTTACCACAATCTCCTAGATCACGAGGACGTCCACAAGAAAACCAAGCTTCCACATCACAAGCGTCTCGTGAAGACTATCCCAAATTCACAAGCTGGGGAGACCTTGGCCAGGAGGTTATTGAGGCATATCTATCACATATGCTATATCAAGATGAAAGACTGACACCTGAATTACTAATGGATGAGATAAGCAAGGGCTTACAAATGATGCTCGCAATGGGCTACGACAGAAATCAAAGATTGGGACAAAATGACAATGGGCTCATAATACCTATCATGTCAAAGACGTGGCCGATAACAAATCTTGGACTTGGATGTACCCCTCCAAGTATAACCATATGTGGCTGAAGTCCTCCGGTTAGAGTGGTTAATAAACCTCGTCAGCCAACTGGAGCAGAACTATGATTACCAGTATCCACAGGTCGTGTTCTAGATAACTATACCTTTGATATAACCGATGTCTGCAATAGTAGCAATGATGAGGACTCCATATCCAATCTACCTAGGTTATTCGAGGATACCACTCTTTGCATGATTAGTACCCTATCCTTTGAAACAGACCATCAAAATCATGAGATTCGTTTAGTATACCCCCAACTCATCGACTACGACCAACGAGGACCACTGGTTCTTGATACATTCAAAAACGATGAGGAGCTCTCATAATTCATAGGATTGCGAGACAACATTCCAGATGGGGATCACAAAGCAGGGTTTATAATGGAGTTGGAAACACATGCCTATTATGGGGAAACAATTGAATCCTTCAATCGCAAAAGCGAGAAATTAAGAATAGTATCCAAGTCCTTGAGTGAAAACCATACTATGACACTCTTTGACAAGAAAAAAAGTAAAAGGAAATGACATATCCAACGGTGAAAACCTCTCTGAGGAGCTCAAGGATGAAAGATTCAATCTTCCTTTAAGAGCTATTCATTAGGAAAAGTCAACAGTCTTGGCTGAAAAATGCAATCCTGTCAACCTAGGAACAAAAGAGAGCCCGCATATCACATTCTATGCGAAATCATTACTATCAGAAGAGCAAGAGCTCCTAGCAGCCTTCTTAAGGGAAAGACAGATAAACTTCACCTGGAGTTATGCTGACATGCCAGGGCTTGATCCAGAGACTGTGGTTCATCACTTAGCAATGTATCTAGAAGCAAAGCCGGTCAAATAAAAGCTTCAAAAAATGCACCCTCAAATCGCTCTGTTAGTCAAAATAGAGTTGAAAAAGCTACTAGATGCAGGATTCATACGACCAATAGATTATCCAGAATGGGTATCAAAATTGGTACCTATTTCAAACCCTGACAAAGCCATTAGAATCTGCACATACTTCCAAGATTTGAACAAGGCATGTCCAAAAGATGACTTCCCACTTCCCAATATCGACATGATAATAGACATGACAGCTGGACATGAGATGTTATCACTAATGGATGGATTTTCAGGATACAATCAGATCATGATAGCTAAAGAGGATCAACATAAGACAGCCTTCACTTGTCCATGGAGAACTTACTGCTGGAACATGATGCCATTTGGCCTAAAGAATGCAAGAGCAACATATCAATGGGCCATGACATTGATATTCCACAACATGATCCATAAAATAGTCGAAGACTATGTCGACGACATTCTAACTAAGTCAAGAAAAAGAAAATATCACATAGCAACCCTAAGTGCTATCTTTGACAGAATCGATGAATACAAAATCAGACTAAATCCCAAGAAGTGTGTCTTCGGCATACAATCAGGTAAACTCCTAGGATATATAGTGTCCATGAGGGGTATCAAGGTGGATCCAACAAAGGTAAAAGCAATCCTTGAGATGGAAGCACTGAAAACATTAAAGCAACTAAGAGGTCTTCAAGGTAGACTCCAATCCATCTAATGATTCATAGCACAACTGGCGGACAAATAGAACCCATACTCACCTACTCCACAAGGGGGTAGCGTACAAATGGGATATCAAATGTGAAGAGGCATTTAACAAAATCAAAGAATATCTACTAACACTGCCAGTATTAATGCCATCGATCCCAAGAAAACCATTGATATTATATGTATCAACAACAGCAGCAGCCCTTGGAGCTCTCTTAGCCCAACATGACGAAAACGGAACCGAGAGGGCTATCTATTATATAAGCAGAACAATGGTTGGGCATGAGCGAAACTATTCATTCATCGAGAAAGCCTACCTTGCAGTAGTGTTTGCATCCCAAAAATCCAGACATTACGTGTTGGAACACAAGATAAAGCTCATTGTAAAAATTGATCCCCTCAAGTATCTACTATCAAAGGCAATGCTCACAGGAAGAATTGCAAAATGAGTAATGATATTATCATAATATGACATTGAGTGTGTGGAGAGGAAAGCAATCAAGGGTCAAGTTATTGCAGATCAACTAGCAGAGGCACCTATTTATTCTGAGAATCCTCTTGTCTCAGAGTTTCCAAATAATCCATTTTTAACTTCAATGTAGCTGACCATTGGAAACTATACTTCGATGGATCATACACAGTACGGATCAGGAGCTGGTGTCTTCTTCATCACCCCACACGGGGATTGCATACCAAGGTCATACAAACTAGCATTTCCTTGCACCAACAACATCACGAAATACGAGGCTTTGACTATAGGTCTCAGGATAGCAATACAATGGAACATCATAGCTCTCAAAGTGTACGGAGACTCTCAGTTGATCATAAATCAAGTAACAATAAATATCAGACCAAGGATGACAAGCTCACTCCATACAAGAAATTGGTGGACACTCAAAGAATCTTTTATTGAAATAACATTTGATCAGATTCCTAGAACCAACAACAGAGCAACAGATGACATGGTAACAATTGGGTCCCTACTGAACATCCCCAAAAATGTTCCAAAATATGAATTTCTGATAGAGCAGCTTCTTGTCCCTGCATTCGAGGTATCATAATTCGTGTGTGAAATCGTTGGTCCCGCTGATCCTTGGTACCACGACATCTATACATACCTTCGAATAGGAGTCATACTTGCTAACCTACCATCAAACCTAAAATGAACCTTTGTTAAAAAGGCATCCAAATTTGTCATCCTAGGAGATACCCTGTATCGTAGGAGCATAGAAGAAACCCTACTAGGCTGCCTAAATGTTGAGGAGGCATTGACCGCTCTAACTGAAGTACACAACAGTATTTGTGGTTCACACTCGAGTGGAATGACCATAGCCAAGAAACTACTGAGGATGGGGTATTATTGGCCCACAATGGAAAGAGAAGCACACGATCATGCTAGAAGGTGTCTACAATGTCAGCAGCATGGGGACCTCATCCATGAACCAGCTCAAGAGCTTCATCCTATCATCACACCATGGCCCTTTTTGCAATGGGGACTTGATTTCATTGGGAAAATCACACCACCTCATCTAATGGAAACAAATTCATCATAACCGCAATTAAGTACTTTACTAAGTGGGTGGAGGCCATACCCATGACGTATATAACTGGGAAGAATATTTCTAAGTTCATCCTAAACTATCTTATTTGTCATTATGGTGTTCCACAAGCCATTATCTCAGATAATGAGACACCATTCAAAAATCAAGAAGTCTATGACTTATGCAAAAAATTTAAAATCCAACATCGCTTTTCAACTCTGTACTATCCCCAAGGCAATGGCCAGGCTAAAACTACAAACAAAACCATTCTAAAAATCCTCAAGAAAACAGTCAATGACGCAGGTCATGACTGGCATTTGCAGTTTAATCCCGCCCTCTAGGCCTATCGAACTAGCATCTGCACACCCACCAATGCCACCCCCTTCTCCTTGGTCTATGGATCAGAAGTGGTACTCCCCATTGAGATAGAGCTCTCATCTCTCAGGATATCATTGCAAAATCTCATCACAGATGAACACTATCGAGTATCAAGATTGAATGAGTTGGAGTTACTAGATGAGCGACGTATAGATGTTTTGAATCATTTGCAAGTCTATCATAATAGACTCAAAAGGAGCTACAATAAGAAAATCAGAAGCAGGACATTCCAAGTCAGAGAATTGGTATTAAAAGAAAAATCAGAAGAATGTCCTAAACCCAAGCAACAAAGGCAAGTTCGAACCCAATTGGCTGGGACCATTCATCATAATAGCAAGTTACAAGTCAAGGGCATATCAATTATCAACATCCGAAGGGGAAACTCTGCAGGAGCCCATGAATAGCTCCCATCTCAAAAAGTTTTATACCTAAATATTTCAAAGTATAGAACCAAAAAATCCAAAAAATTAGAAAAATTCCTAAAAAATGGTTACTTCGGCGAAAACTTGGCAAACTGGCATCTTGGTGACAACAAAAAAATCAAAAAGCAAAATCAAAAAATTTAGGAAGGATAAAAAACAAAAGTAAAGAGAAAAATTGTCCTCTAGTGAAAACTACTTCGGTGGCACTTTGGACAAGTACCTTGGTGAAAACCTAGCAAACAGGCTCCTTGCGTAAATAAGCACTTTCCATCCACTAGGATCTTTACGGATTATTCTACATCACTCATCTATTACGCTTCCATCATCGATCGCATTCAGGTCTCCATCCATCACTCATCCACTGGCATCCATACCATAGCTTGGTCTTGTTTTCATATCATAATCCCTCCTAGTACTACTCGACCCATCCTCAAGGTCAGTTTGTCCTACCTTTATCAGAGTAGTCTATTGCATCACGCTGGGGGCACCTTCTCATTGGATCGGATTCGTGTATATTCTTAAAGTCCTAAATATCAGAAAATCCAAAAATATCAAAATATTAGAAAATCCAAAAAAAATCAAAATCCCAAAATAGGTCAAAAAATATCAAAAGCCAAAAACAGAGTCATCATGTCGAACTACATCATCTCTAAGTTTAAACATAGGCAAGGTTGATTTTTGATCATCCCCCGAGACATTTAGGTCAGTCATTTAGGAGTCCATCATAATAAACTAACATCTCCTGTAAATCTCCATCTGTAAATTGGTCAAGTCCTCAGTCGAACTACGTGGTCTCTGCGTGTATAACGTACGCAAGGCTAATCTGTTGACATCCCTCGAGACCCCTAGGATAGGTCTTTAGGTTAGTCTCTTAGTCAAAATCTCAAAAAATCCCAAAAGCATTGGAAAATCGAAAATCAAAACATTTGAAAATCTCGAAAAATACCAAAAACAACCTCAAAACATTGTAAAACTCTAAAAACATCCAAATATTTGAAAAAATCCACCTCATCTCACTCACACCCGCAATAACACCATCCATAATAAACTGATTGTCATCCTCAACCTTTGGTAAAACAATTAGAAACAAGTCTAGCAGGTTAAAAAGTGAAAACTCAAAAATGTCAAGTCTCAAGTCTAAGTCAGTACATAAACAAGTTGGTCAACTCTTCGCATCAATAGTCCATCATCCAATCAGTCTCATATCAATCATCCGATAACATCATGTCCTAGGATGAATCCTTCCTACAATGAGCATTATTTATCAGAAAGAACACTTTGGATAAACGAAATGACGTGCCGCCATCCACTAACATGTCCTAGGATGTATCCTTCCTACAATGGGCATTATCTTTTGGAAATAGTTTTGGTTCTTATCCTTGAAAACACATTACCTTTTGGTTAGCAGTATTGAAGATCATCAAATTGTTTGTTTACTTGGTCTTTATCTTTTGACTTATTTTATTTGCATTCATTCCAAGGACGTCTCAATGATATCCCAAGACAGAGGATTTAGAGAAATAGGAATGGGGCAACGATCATTATCTTTTGTCTGCTATGCTTGTTGGGCGTTCTTGTAATATAACCTCGGCGAATACTTTCTTTGTTAGGTATGTATGGAAGAGGTCTAGAGCACCTTGTTGACTATTGCATGGATAGGTTTACCTTTATGTGTTTTGGTCCAAGGTGTCTGAAACTTCTGAAGTCCATCCTAGCAAAGTTTATGTATGTCAGGTGTGAACAAGAATACTCCTATCTGCTTGTCAAGACAAAGTCCATTTCACTAGGTACAATGCCATCCTGGTTTTCTATACCTTGATGCATTGTACCATGTGTGTTATCAAACATAAAAAAAATTGGCCTTTTGAAAATCCCAATTCCTTGGCAAGTAATCATCACCATCATCATTTGCATTTGCATAATCTTGTGTCTTGTTGAAATTACTTCTTTTCTTACTAACCGCACTAACAAGGTACTATGATAGTTGATCATCATCACCATCATCGTCATCGATCCTCCATCAAAAAATCAATAGAATATTGCATAAACATATCATATAGGAAACATATGCATTGCATTTTAATCATCATATAAATAGGTTATCATAAACATTCTTCATAGATAGGTGCATCCATGTCATTGCATTTCACCCATTATATTGCATCGCATGGCACTATATCAATTGTCGCATAACATTCATTTGCATTTTATAACCATTTCACATTACCACCTATCATATAAACCATCGCGTAAACAAAAGCATTTCATAATCATTTTTCACATAATCATAAACAATAAATATATAGGCATTTAATTCATTGACATACATACTTGCATAACATCATGACATCATTTCATCACATTACATTCATTTCATTACACATCCTCATATCACTTGGCATCACATACATTACATCATTTAAAAAGGTTAAGGATAATACCATTTGTTATTCTAAGCATCTCATAAAACCACCTCATTATGCATTAGTATCATTTTCATTTACATCATATCATGACCATCACATTCATATTCTCTAATCATCTCATAAATAACATCATAAAACATTCATTGCATAAATCATCCCACATAAGCATAAATGGAATAGTCCATCACATACAAAGCATACATCCATTCATAAACATTTCATAAGCACAATTTACATATCATTTCGCGCGTGCACCATAGATCATATCGTTTCATATATCAGACTATCGAATTTGCATTATCATAAAAAAACATCACATTTTCATATCATAGGCTAACATAATATAGATCTGTTAGTCATAATCATAACGCAGGAATCATCAGAAATAAATGAATCCATAAAGACATAATTGCAAAACATATAGAAATAAACCATCCATGCATAAAACAGAACACAGTACATTGCATCAAAATCATCATCAGATATATATCATCAATAACACAACTGTTAATACAAAATAAATCGAATCACTGTACATATATGTCAATCGGTACAAAAGGCCCATCGGGCTATCAAAAATGAGCCCATAAGGCACAAAAGGTATCATATCATCTCAATCAAGCTCGGTCCTTGTGAATGTTTCCCTCGCCTCTATCACCGTGACCCTCTGTTGGTGTATGGCTGGCCTGCTCTGAATACTCTGGGACCCACTTTGCTTTGGGTACAGCCTCATGATAGGACCACCGATAATACTCTGCCTCTCGGATGGCATCCCTATAGGATCGAACTGACACTGTACCCTGGGAGGACGAGGCTGTCATACTCTCTATCTGTTGTCTCCGGCCTAACTCAGTGGCTGCCTATAACTCTGCAGCCTGTCTCTGCTGTACAACCTGATCTCTCTTAGCTCTGAGCTGCTCTCTCTCAGCCCTCGCCTGATCCCTCTCGGTCGTCGTGGCCTGGATCTGAGCTTGTAACTACGCATCTCGAGCATCTACCTACCCCGCTAGCTACACCCGAGGATGATCATTGCCCCGTGGTGGCTCCTGTTGTTGGTCCTACATAGGTACATCTCCGTAACCTGGTGGGACTAGAGACCCAACTGGTGGATCCTGTCGAATCTCAAACCTTTGTCCTCGTCCTCATCCTCCCCCTCTGCCTCTTAACTCTGCATAGATCTAGGTCAACACCTGGAATAGTCAACCGAAGTGGAGGTCGAAACCAGTCCCTGTAGGCTTGACTGGTGCCTAGATCTGCTAAACCCTAATCATAGGCCCACGGTAGGACTACCAAGTGCCTAAAGCTCTCCACGGCCTTTGAGGCATGAATGTACTGTCCCCATGACACCTGTGTCATGCTGCGAGCGAAGACAGCTACATAGTCGTCATCAGGCCAATCATACGGCTCTCTAAACTGACACTACACGCGCCTGGGTAGGTACCTCTCAATTATACTATACTCCTGCCCCTGCATATACCGGTCCTAGCGGCAATAGAATAGCTGATCAGCATCGTCAGCGCATTTAGGCCGACCAAGGTATGGTTGCCAAGTGAAAACTAGTATCTCATCTAAGACCCACCTCCAATAAGGGATCTCGTGCTCACCGGTGTGTGTAAATGACACACCGCCTCTGTATCGTGCCACAAGGGGATCGTCTACTCCCATCAGAAATGCAACGACACATGGACATAGCACAGAAATGTGCTCCCACGCCTAGACATGAAGTAAAGTCACCCCAACCCCTAGCTCTCTACCGTCCATGTAGACGTACTCATGGAGGTCCCTGTAAAGCGAAGCTAGAAGAACATGCCCCCATGCGAAACGAACCGGCCTGTCTTAGACCATCTACTCCCAGCAATACCCCCAGTCGGGACTAAAGTATCGCCCTCATCTGTCTAGGGCAACAAGACCCAAAATGATAGCTGCAACCACCCAGTGGTAGGGAGGTGATATGACCCTGTACCGCTCTAGCTCTATTTGTCCCTCATAGAAGATAATGACTTGTGTCTGTAGTATGCCTCGCACCCCTCATCCATATCGAAAATCACTCGTCGGCCATGAATTGGCAATCGTAGAATACACCAAACATCCTTCAGAGTGACGGTAGTCTCGCCAGTGGGGAGATGAAGCGAGGACGTCTCACTGTGCCACCTCTCGGCCAGCGCTGACAGCATCCCTAGGTGAGTGCGCACGGGTGCCGAGTATGTAATGTGCCACAACTCCGCAATCCTGAGTCGATCCTAGTAACTATCACTTAGGTCTCGCAAGACGCCCGCCAAATCTCATGACCTATGCTCCCGAGAGTAGAGATCTCTCGCCCCGTCCTGCATCAAGGAAAGTCATCGTGTTAAAATTTTTTGAAAACTTTCTTATCGAATGCTCCAAAACTTCCCTAGCGGTGCAACTCATGAAGGCGTCACAGTTTGATTTTAATCAAACTCTGACGTTGGACCCTAAAAGAGCAAAATTGCACCGCCGCAGTGCACTTTGTCATCCAGCGTCACAGTTTGCATGAAATAGGCGATGTCACATTGCAATTTTTCAAACCGACTTGCCCGACCCAAGCTCAGCGTCGCAGTTTGTAAAACTCCGAACTGCACTATTGCGGCGCAAAACAACACCACGCGTCTTAGTTTGATTGCCGAGTGACGCTATATAGCGTCGTTGTAGGCGAACCGACCCTTTAAAGCATTAAATATGATATTAAATGAAAAAATGAAGCTTGGGTAAGGGTCACATACCGATGCCCCGATGCCAAGTGGTCACTGGTACATCCAAACTCGATCAGTGATGTGCAGGGGAAGTTGTCGTTGTGCCATATCGCTGAAGATTCAGAGCCCAAATCTCAACGTTGCTATTGGAAGTGTTTGAAAATGACTTGAAAGTGACCCCTCGGGCCCCATTTAAGCATGAAAATTAGGGTTTTTTAACCCTGAATGGTTGTCCTGCTAGGGTTTTGGACCCCTAAACTTGTTTTTGTCCGATTGAGGCTTGTTTTTCATTGTTTTATTGTGTTTAGACACGTTTTTAGTCTCTCAGAGCCCTTTCAAACCTATTGGGTACTTTGTCATTCTTTTTTGCAAGATCACACAAAAATTAAAATTTTCGTCTGATCTCTCAAAGGGGCATTATAATAGCATTTTTTCCCTCGCCATGTAGCAGTGGGGTAGGTTTTTTTTTAAATATCGAATTTTTTTGGCTTTGATCAAGATCGTTTATTCTTTGAACCAACGCAATGAGTGCATTGCTTCAAAGAGGGGCAAAATATACACATAAAATATACTAATTGACATTGTGCATCTGATCCTGACCTACTAACATCATTTCTTCTAGTATCATCCCTTGGTCTAACCATTTAATCAAATCTTCTTATCTGATTAAATTCATTGGTATTCCTCTCTTAATTGAATAAATCATTTTATCCGATTAAGTCAATCTCTTTTAATTAAATCAATCCATTTGATCTAATTATCCCTATTTAATTAAATAATCAGTTATTTGATTAAATCTCTAAAGTCTATCCATTAAATTAAATAAATTAAAACCTTATTTGATTTAATCTAACACCATCTCTTTTAATTAAACAAATCAAAAATCTTATTTAATTAATCTTGTCATATTCCTCTCTTATTTGATTTAAATAAATCCATAAATTTGAGTCAGATAGGTCACATCATCTAACCTCTCTCATTAAATTAATTAACCCTTGATTAATTTAATCTCATCTCATGTCTCATCCTCTAGATAATGCAAGTTGCACATGAAAATAGATTTAATTCATTTATTAAATATCTATTTTCCTCACAAAACATCTTTTGGAATATTCTTTCAATTTGCATTCAAAAATTTCAAGTCAACATGTACATCCAACAAGGCAAAAAATTCATCTTACATGTCCTCTTTTTTTGCCAAGTGGCATTTATTGCATTTTTCCTTCCCTCTTACATGTCATTTCAACAAATTTGAAATTCAAAATTATGCATTTATTGGCACATTCCCCAAATCTTGCACATCCTTCATCCATTCATAGATTGACAAGTGGCATCATGCCATTGGATGAATGTTAGTCCCACATTGCTCTAATTTGGACATTCATCCATCTTGGCATTCTATGAATAAAATTTTCATATCCACATTTCATCATCCACAATTTAGGCAAAGTTACCATGCTCAAATATCTCTCAAATTTCATCCATTGTCATTGAGTTCTTAGCTAGGTTCTTGCATATTTTTGGCTTGGAGCTCTCATCTTTTATCAACAAAGTGGATCAATCACCATCAATATATCAAACTTGCATCTTAGGAATTGGGAAAGGGCCAATTTTCACATCAAGTTGGCACCAATTCCCCCATGGGATCATGAGTTTGCACATTTAAATTAGGATTTAATCTTTGATTTGTCATTTCCATTGTGTTCTTCACTATTTTTTTCTTAGTTTTAATGTTGTAAATGGATTTCATGGGGAATCCTTGTTTTAGCTTGCAATTTCATGTTTAACTTGTTTATTCATGTTGTTTTGTAGGTACTAGGAAAAGGGTTTGCACACTTCCTTTTCTATTTCTTGTCACATAATCCTTCACACCCCTTTTTTTGTTTGCACACTCCACACTTCTTCTTCATTGAACAAAATAAAATTTTACTTATACCATTATGTTTCCTTCATAATCTCTGAAGTCGGCCAAACACAATATTTTCATAATCTCTTAAGTCAACCTAGCAAAAACATGTCGACTTGAAGAACAACCTTGAAGTATTCAATAGGGCTTGGCATGCAAGTACCAGACCCAAAAGGTAGGTCACACATAAAGATCTTCTTACCATGTTACCAATGGACCCATAAATAGGTCATACATAAGATAGGTTCATCACATAATATAATTATCAAAATATAACAAAATTTGAATTACATGAAATATATTCTGGAGCTGATAAGAATGCCACAATCAAGACCAAATCTTGATTTTCATCAATTTCAGTATCAACTGAAGAAACACAATTAGAAATGAAAAAATTGTAACATGCCACATGAATGTTCGAATAGCAAGGATACCCACAGTAAGCTTTGAGCACAACCAACATCAAAAAATTAGTCTTCATTATTTTGCATTAACTGTCTTACACAGATGTCCCAAAAAGGAGTACTATCATATCTAGATCAAAGATAACATCCATACTATGTAACATCATAGACCTCGATGGAATAGATCATTTTTGTATATCATCTAAAGCACAACCTTTCGGATCCCATGTTTTGACATCAATGACAACAATGCTAAGTCATCTCAACAACTTCTCAACAGTTTACACTTTTTGGCCAAACTTGACATTGCAATCAACATTTTTATTTTTTTCTCCACTTTTGGATACCTATAGCTGTTAAATTGTGAGGAATTTGAAGATGATGCAAACTAGTCATTTGTGACATTTTTTCCATAGATTATATATATTATATATATGTTAAAAAAATTGGAATCAAATTGCATTTCTTTTTCCATTTCCTTCGATAACTAGTCTTTAACAGTAAACACCATTTTCATAGAGTGATGCGTACTTGATAACACAATTTTTTTTTTTGGTAACACAAGGGTGTCCTCGCGACTCAACCCCACGTGTTCCCTTTACAAGGTGGACTGAGGCAAGACTATTCCCCTAGGGATGCATGCAATAGCCTGCAAACCATGTGCATCAGGTAAGCTCGAGCCTCGAAGTTGAACCTGAAACTTGTGGGGAGCAAACCCACAACCCAAGCCAACTTCGCTACTCGTGCGGGCTAACACAAGAATTTTTTTTATGAAGGATAAAATTCTACTTGTCTTAAATTTAGATTTGTAACTATGATATCTAGTGAATGCATTTGGTTTCATAGTGTTTTATTGAATATTTTTTTCTTAATTAAGTTTTGAAGTCAAACTAATTACAATTTAGACATAGGTTTACTTGTTAACACAACTTTTTTTGTATGTATCAAAATTCATTTTCTTTTTTTGTTGGATCAAAGACATCAATATCAAGCGCATAGATATTTTCAGAATTTTTTTTGGTAATCTACTATTTTTCCACATGTGCAGAACAAAAAGCTTGATTTTTAGTGTAAAACCTACATTCACAAGAAATAAAAAATAAATATAATAATTAAGTTAAATATATTTAAAATTATGTTTTTGGGAAGCTTATAATAAGGACTACATAGTTGAAAAATAAAATTTAAATAAATTAATTTGATACCCCAAAAGGTAAATCAAAAGTGGTTTTTTATCAACATTTTGATAGGTGTAAAGGACACTCTGTTATAGGTATGGTTTAAAACTAGCTAGGCTCTATATAAAGGGGGTTTGATATAAGACGGTTCAATCAAACCCTCTTCAATTGGAATCATTTAAATGAAACTTTTCAAAGCTTAACTCATTATATTTTCTAAAATTATGTGATTTCAGCAAAAAGCAAGATGTCCCAAAAAGTGTAAACCACTATTGCGGGATCACCCCTCAAGATATTGCCCTTTCCCCTATTCTTATTGAGCTTTCCCTCTACATGTAGATATAAAAAATAGATGCCGCGAAAAATCCTAAATTTTTTTCCAAGCTCAACATCATCATACCATCAAACAAGGATAGCTTGTTGATGTAGAGAAATCCATTTTCCCTAGATAGTAGGAAGAACTTAACAGTCCAAATCATACATGCAATTTTTTCAATAGGAAATCTCCTTAGAATCCACCCTGTTAGATTAGATATTCTAAACAATTCTCTTATTGATGGTATTTAGAATATCATGCTTGATTGCATTTTTTTCAATTAAACCCTTTTCCCAGAGCTTCATGATAGTAGGACAATGATCCTTAGCGTTGCTTGTTTCTCCCATTCAATAGATCTATATAGCGCAACATTTCCATCGACAATGCTCTTTTTGGGATCAAACTAAATATTGTTGGAGGCTAAACCAGAATGATACCTATTCATAAAACCTACCAATATAATCATTGCTAAAATCCTATGGCTCCAAGGTAACTTCTACACAAAGGAAGACCACAAAACTCTAACTGCTCCAGATATATAACCATTTCTTACCTCATGTTCGTTGTGATAGATGTACAAGTCTTGAAACACTCATGCATAGTCACTTCTCCAAAATCCCATCTCTCATTCCTTTGATATAAAGCAACAAAAATTTGTAACCTATACTGCTATCGACTATAGACTAAAAATGGTCATGGAATCAAGCTCCAACTACTAAAAGGAAGTATTTTCATCAAGATATATTGTCCTCCCTTTTCTCATTGCTAATCATCATCGAGATGTCACCTTGTTCTTTTCCCATTCATTGTAAAGTATTTCTTGTATGCTTTTGTTGAGCTTGGCTTGTCCATCCATCAATTTATAGAAGTTGTCCAAGTAGGAGTCAGGAAAGTTGTTTATTGGTTATTGATGCAACTTATAACCTAATAAAGCATAAAGGCTCCTATTGATACTATCCATATCTTTCACCAGACTCAGGTTAGGAAACAATCTCTTAGCTTGCAAAGGAAACTCTGATGTTGACAGTCATTGAGGAAGAAAATAATATATATGGTTGTAGCAAGTCCAGGTTGAGCCTTATCTATTTCTTTAAGCTTGGATAGCTTTGCTCCATGAATATCCTTTCTCATTTTCTTTTCATGACCAAAACTCTATATAGCAGTGATACAATCTTTCAAGGTAAAACTCACATGCACTATCTCACATGTTTTTCCATAATGATACTCTCAAAGGTTAATCAAATATTTCAACCTCTTATTTACTTCTCACAAGTACATGTTAACATGAGACTGCTCTACAATATATTTATGAAGCATTAAAAATGGAAAAAGTATTAAAAACTAGATGTTAGAATACCCTTTTCATGAAGGAAAACTGCATGTAGATATGCTAGAATTAGCATAGGCCTCCTTATAGTCTTTTATTGAAAGCTTGTTACAAACTTCGCCACCATGAAAGTATATTCACCACGAGAGATCCAAAAGATATAACCCTAAAGTGATTTGGACTATTCACATTGGAACTTGTATAGGATTGAATTTGCACCCCTTATGCAAATTTCCCTTTTTCCTTTCTCCACTTTAGAAAACAAAGTTCAAAGGCTAAATTCCACATAAGCCAGTTTCCTTCATTCCACTTGATGCCTGTTTTGAGCATCAACAAAGAAATTTCTGTCAAGGACACCCGCACAGCGCGTAGGCATCTGTGCAATGTGTTTACATCCCTGGCAAATTCCTGCGGCTAGAGCCTGTAGAGGCATTACACTTCTCATTAACAATCAACTTGTAACACCCCCATCGGCCAACCGCCCGAATATGGACGTTTTCTACATCTTTCCTTCAAATTCCCTCCTTCTATATGCATTTCAAATTTTCTAAGCTTTCCACTCAACTTCTTCACACACTCTTGCACTCACTTCTTGAATTCCCAAGCTCTTTTGCACTTAATAGCAACAATAACTTCACTCCATCACTTCAATAGATGAAATGTGGGACAACACCATTGCAGCAGAGGCTCGAGTACTCTAGTTTTTCTCCCCCATTAGTCTTGAGTGCTCTTGGTGGAGGTGGTAAGCTTCCTACTCCTCTCCTCTATTACTTGGTTGAGTAAGCACATCTACAGTTTTGTAGTGTTTTAGTGTTATCTACTTTACTTCATTTCTTTATCATACTCACTTTCTTGGCTATCTGTGGAGGTGGAAACACCTAAATGGGGGTTTGACTAAGGCAAGCCCCTATACAACCACCCAACAATTTTCCTCTTCGTTGTGTGTAGGTGGACATGTTTCTAGGAGCTAGTTGGTGAATGAATTCCTTTGTGAGATCATTCTTGCCACCCTAACTCGTGTATTTACTTTATCATATTAGAGCATATCTTGTTGACCTCATAGTGTTATTTTGGCCCTTCGGAAGTAACTAGTTGGGTCATTAGCCTATTTTTTAAAGTTCAACCTTGTCTCTTTACTCCTCTGGTCATACGGATGACAGCACACTTGGGAGATGTCAGTGTGTCGCGTTGTCGTCCCAGGACTACGCTTTCATCCTCGAGCAGAAAGCTTCTTGAGGCATAGTGTTGAAGCCAAAAGTCGACTCACATAGCCCCATTCTGTATTTCAGGTTTATAGAGTGATTGAAGGACCCTATAGTCCTCATCATTCTCATCTTGCATTTCCTAACACCCCTTTAAGTTGAGGTAAGTTAGGGCAGCCTTCTCCTCTTGGCTCTTCGTGACCTGGGGCCTTGAATGTGGTTGGTCCCCCTCTCTTACAGAACTTAAACACCTATTAATTGTAACATCCCTCCAAAATTCATGCAACATAGTTTTGACATTATCAAAGCATTAACACACTTAAACTCTTAAAGCCTTGCACGTAGCCTTTATCTCCTTTATTATTTTAACAACCTTAAGCCTTTGCTATAAAAAAATGCACATGGTTTCATGATGAAGCTAAGAGACTTATTAATTCAAAAACTATTATCCTTTAAAAACATGATTAATTTGTTTAGAAGGAATTTTTGAATCAAAATGATAAAAATGGAATAACATCTTTGGTGATCTCTACAAAAGTTTTGCTTGCTAAAACTCTAGAACCAATAGCCTTAAGTATATCCATTGGACATAGGAGTCAAATATGTATTTCAATCAACTAAAAAAAGACTTGACAACCAATTTTAACACTCCAAGAACAACTAACCAAACACCTAAAATTGTGCCTCAACAATTGGAGAAATGATAAACTTATATTGTGCAACAACACTTATTGACTTGATAGGAAACCTACACTAACTAGCAACATGACTTTCTCAAACAAAACCATTAACCGGTTCCTTGAAATAGCTTCCTTTTTTCATGAGTTTGGAATCCTTCACATGTTTATGAGCATCCTAGAAGAGATGAAACACATATTAATAGTCAACGAACAACTACAATGCTTCTTAAAGAAACAAAACATACTCACTTACCCATCAAATTTGACAATACATTCTATCAGTTTGAAATCAATAAGTGAGTTGAATGCATTCTTCTCCAACTATAACTTCATGCTTGGGTACAAGCATGACTTGTGGAACTTTGGTGGCCACCATTTTGGCCAAATGTCTGATTGGACAACCTCTTGAAAGGTTAAAACTTGAGATATCCTTGTTGGTTTCTCACTTGTAGGTGGCTTCTTCATCTTTTTTTCTAAATTTTGAAAACCACTTCTTGTGACTGTTTTGACAAAAACATAGATATTTCAGCCTTATTCTATTGCTATTCATCATTTTCCTCATCTAGAGGCGTTGGATTGGCATCTAAATTTCAACAAAATGACTACAAATCATCCCAAAATAAGTCCTCTTCAACCTCTTCTTTGCTTTTCTATAGAAGAGGGCTAATTTTAATTTCATAACTTTGGCCAACAACCTTGTGTGTAACAACTTCATCTCTAGCTTGAAAAGCAAGGTCGTGCTCATTTTTCTTCTCATGGGCCAACATCTATTCATGCTCATTCCCATCCTCTATCTACTTCAAGACCTATGATGTCATTAAAACTTGTATAATCTCTTCTTCTTGCTCAATGAAACAAGGAAGTTCATCAAAAAAGAATATCAAGTCCTCATTTTTACCACCTATTTCTTGCTTGATATCTTGCTGCCCCAAAAGACCATGCTCTTCAGCCTACTATCCTAGTTGATCCTGCACATCAACCTCTTGTTGCAAGTCTTATTTTTCCTTTTATGCATCATGTTCAAGGGTGTGAACAACAAAAAACTATTCTTATTCCTCCTCGAAAACGTCCTCTTCTTGTTCATTAAACCAACTATCGTGGTAGACAATGGGAGCATCTTTGCAAAGGGGAATGGTGATAGGACAAGAAGGTTGATTATAAAGCTTTTGTTGGGTTTCTTGAGGAAGTATATGTTTTGGATAAGGTTGTTCTTGAGGGATACTAGGCCCTTGCACAGGATGTTCAAAGTCTCGCAAAGGATGTAGATCTTTAAAACTTGGAATTTTATACTTAAAAGTTTGACTTGAAGACTTAAAAGGCATACCTCACTTGAAACATGGGATTTCATACTTGAGAACCTCTTCCTTCATAAGTTGATTGGTCCTCCAACCTTTGCACTTGAGCAAGCAAAAGCTTCATTTTCTATTGTTTGACAGTAATATCATTTTCAAGAAACTCTTCATGTCTTTCCCTTTGGTAAGCCAACTCTTGTTGATGTCAATAGGTTTGATAAGCCAACTCTTCTTGTTGCAAGTTATATTCCTAATCTCTTTCAATTTCTTTGAGTTGTCTTTGAAGGTTTAACATTGTATCTTTAATGCTCGGCTTATCAACATTTGAAGGTTGGCTATGAGGATAGTTATGTTGGCTTGAATCGAAATGGCCTTCTTATGGTCGACCCTAAACATGTGTAGGTTGCCATGATCCTTGAGCAAGGGTGGGTAGGTGGTAAACATGACAAGTACACTAATAACCTGTAGTTAATGGATTATTTGGGATAAAATCGATAGTATTTTTTGTTTGGTATGGCTGGTATGAAGGTATATGAACAACATTTTCATCAAATGGAGGATGGTACAACTTATCTTCATAAAATGAAGATATGATACAACATTCAAGCAAGCTGAAAATTCACAGACATGCTCAAAATCATAATAATGAAGTCTAATTCTTGAAAAACTTGAAGTGCATACCATCACTAGACCTCTTGAAACTAGTTTATCAAACTTGGAGTCACTAGTTGTTTGAAAATTTTTCCTCTAAAGGTAGAAATTACTGATATACACACCAAATATCAACAATGATAAGACAAATATTGAATTGAGATAGTTCAAACTATCCCACTAGGCGTGCAAAAAATTGTTGTCATGGAAGTGTGCACCCTTTGTTGAGCTGATTAAACCACTCAACCACCTCGTGAAACATGGAATTATCTCCTTAAGCGCAGGCTCAGATGGTGGAGATCAACCTCTAGATAGGGCTAGTTCCTTTGGAACTTCACCTAATTTAACCTATATTGTTGCTTGCTAAGAAAAGGGTAAGAACGAAACATGAAAATGAATCTTAAACTAAAAGGTGATGCACCAAATGGTTTTTTGAGACCTGCACCACTACCTTTTGCACACACAATTGATCAATAATAAATATGGGTTGTACACAAGTTAGAGATTTAATATCCCATGTATTAATATTTCATAAGGAGGTTATGATGTTCATAATCCTAGAAGATAAATCTACTATATTTTCATAACTTAAAAATATTTACATCATTTACACAACCTACACCCTGCAATAATGAATAAATTGTATATCTAAAGGTGTTGATAATGAGACACAACAAGAAGGATTATCACATACATCACAATAAATTGCATCAATTATTTGATTGCACACAATAAGGAAGATTTTAAGAAGGCAAAAAATGCATAATTCTGTTGATAAAAAAGTGTTGCAAGTGGTTGTACATGCCTACAAAATGAGTTACAAGGCTGCCCTAGCTTCAAAGAACCTTCAAAATTTTATAATATAGCAACTAGAAGAGAAATAACTAACTTAAAACTGCTCCTAAAGCTTCATTTTATTCTTCTCAATAGTTGCTAGATGATAGGAACATGTGTTGAGAAGAGAAAAGATAAGTCTTCACTTCATCTTGTTGTGTCAAACTCCTTTGGGTGTGAAAAACAATAATCCCTACTGTTTTAGCCCCTAATATTGCTCTAGAAGGCATTTGAATGATGAAAAGGTCATGCCTTGCCCTTACATACCATCAAATCTTCTAAAACAACTCTGAGATACCTAAGAAAGCTTTAAACTTTGGTCAAAACTCCTTCCTACATTCCCTCCATTTGTTTTCACAACTCAACAAACAACCCTATATGCTCAACTGCCCATAAATGCATAGAAAGAGGTTATGAAACGGTCAAAATTTCAAAGAGGATGTAGGAGATTCTTTGAGATTCTTTTACTTCACTGTATTCTTTGAAGGAATGCCACTTGTTTATTCTCATCATTGCATCCACTATCAAGTAGTTGTTGTCCACTTTCTACAGTTCTCACAGTCCCTTTTCCCTTGAACTATACCTTCTTAACCTAAGAATTCCACTATAAAAACACTCCCCTTAATGTGTGGACTTCTCCTTTACTCATTGTTTGCTAATGACACCAATGAGCTACCACTAATAAACATTAGTGTCATGAAATAACCTGAAACACTATCACACAATTTGAGATTACTCTCTTCTTTTACACATGACAATAGATTACTATTGTTTTAAAATATATCATCCACAAAACTTGACACTGGCATAGTCCTCCCTTATGAAATCCATTTCATGCATAGTCCCTTACCAACATTGCTTCTATCTTCCAAGCTCCCATAATTAGAAAAAATTGATCTTCTAATGTTCCTATCACTTAAGTAGAAGTATTATTGAAACCAAAGAAAATGATTAATACACCATTAACTTTCTACTCCTTTGTCTCTTTAACCAACATGGTTGCATTTTCTCTTCCCTTATGCATTTTAAAGAGCTTCATAGTTATTTTTAGCAACAAGTGTCCACTATGATCATCATAGGTGTGTCTATCTTTAAGATGCTCATGAAAAACCCCTTCATGGCTTGACTATCCTTCATTGATAAAAAAACCATCCCTTCATTTAAGGATAATGCATTTCTATGATAGCTTAATCATGTAAACTAAACCATCACCTGTCATCAATTCATGACTATTTGGAATGATTGTTTCTTAAGTCAACATCAACCATCACCTTCATTGCATATTAGGTATAACTAAAACTATGATCCTTTTCTTGTCATGTACTCTTTGAAGATATCTCATTGTCATGATATATTTTCCATTATCTTACTTGGATCATTATTGATATTATAATATGAGATTGACAAGCATAATTGCTATTAAACATGATCTCAAAAGCACATGTAAAAGACACCTTAGATAAACCAAAATTATCCTCCATAGCTAACATTTCCATCTCCTCCCAGTAAAGAAAAATTTTGTGTTTTCTTTTGTACATCTCCAAGATGTTCAAACATGATCTCAAAGAGCTCCAACATACTCTACAAATGAGACTAGATCATCCATGTGTTCATTATAAAACTACCTGCTACTTGTGTGAAGGCCTTTCCTTGTTCTTTTTCAATACTTTCTTTAGACTCTCCAATACTTTTTCAATAGAGGCATTCAACTTTAAGTCAACAAAGACTTCTTTGTTATGTCTAGAACACATGAAAATGAACCAATTTCATCTCCAAGAGAATTTTCTTTTATTGTTCACTGTTCCTTTTGAAGTAACAGTCAATTTAGTGCCTTACGTTGATTTGATAATTGTCCTCCTTTGTGTAGGCCTACATGTTTTGGACATATGACTTCCATAATTTTTGTTATACCTTTCTTATATTTCTCCTAGAAGGAATTTTCCCATCATAACTAGCACTATGACTACCATTCTTCCTACTAGAGAGGCCAATCCCATGTTTTTATATAGAATAATCAATGCTAGGAGAACTTGCAAAGGTGCAATCTCAATGTCATTCACATGCCAACATAAAGCTCTAATCTACTGAGTATCAAAACTCATGTAATTAATGATCTCAACACTTGTAAATCTTTTGTCTTGAATAATTGGAAAGCATCACACCCTTCTTATACATTGCACCATATATGCAACTATAAAGACTACATTCTTCAAAATAATGAGAAGCAATGTTTTTCTGTCAAAAAACCACTACCTTTGGCATTAAACTGATATCTAGATTTATGACAATCCTACTCAACCTTTTATATGTCTACAACTTCATGTACATCATCCATGTTTCATGCCACAATGTTTCAACCTTTAAGTCATCTCCCTTTGAATCTTCTGTATTAGAGATATGAATTTGAACCATTATCCCAAATATGACATTTAGTTGGATTTTGAAGCTCCATTTCAAGGCGAAGCAACCCTTAGCTTCCCCTGTATGGGTCAATCTTTACCAAGATACCTACAGTATTTTTTTGTTGTCGTGTAACTATGCAAATTTATATCACCTATAGTACTTGTCATTTGAAGGATTTATTGATCTATGCTAGAATTTCCATTGAAAGCATGCAAGTCTACACCAAACACAACCCTTGAATAACATGTATTTGTAATGGTAGAGCCAGGCACTATCTTGATGACCATAATATATTACATCCTGCAAAAACCACCTCATAAAGGGAAAGGATTCTCATAGTATGCATAAGAGTTATGAATTTACTTTAGATATTGTGCTTTCCCTCTACATGTAAATATAAAAAATAGATGCCACGAAAAATTCCTAAATTGTCTCCAAAGTTCAACACCATCACACTAGCAAATGAGGCCAGCTTGTTGATGTAGAGAATCTCATTTTTCATGGATTTTTGGAAGAACTGAATAGTCCAAATCATAGAATTTAGAATATCATGTTTGATTGCAATTTTGGAAATTAAGCCCTTTTCCCAGAGCTTCATGATAGCAGCAGAATGATCCTTGACGTTGCTTTTTTCTCCCATTTAGTAGATCCATATAGCGCAACATTTCCAATGCCAATGCTATTTTTGGGATCAAAACTGGCTATTATTGGAGGCTAAACCATAATGATACCTAGATTGATAAACCCTACCAATATAATAATTGCTAAAAAAAATTGGCTCTAGGGTAACTTTTGCACAAAGGAAAACTCCAAAACTCTGAACTTCTCAAGATATATAACCATTTCTTATCTCAAGTTCATTGTGACAAATGTAGGAGTCTTGAAATAGTCACACACAGTCACTTTCTCCAAAATCTCAATCTCTCATTCCTTTGATATAGAGCACCAAAAATTTGTAACCTGCACTACTATCGATTGTAGGCTCAAAGTGGTCATGTAATCAAGCTCCAACTTCTAAAAGGAAGTATTTTCACCAAGATCTATTATCCTCCCTTTTCTCATTGCTAATCCTCATCAAGATGTCACCTTGTTCTTTGCCCATTCCCTATAAAGTATTTCCTATATGCTTTTGTTGAGCTTGGCTTGTCCATCCATAAATTTGTAGTTCTCCAGGTAGGAGTTAGAGAATTCCTTACCTGGTTATTGATACAACTTATAACCTGATAAAGAATAAAGGCTCTTATTGTTGCTATCCATATCTTTCACTAGAATCAAGTGAGGAAACAATCTCTTAGCTTTGCAAAGGAAACTTTGATGTTGACAAAGTCATTCAAGAAGAAAATAATATATATAGTAGTAGCAAGCCTAGCCAAAGCCTTATCAATCTATTTGTGCTTGGATAACTTTGCTCCATGAATAACCTTGGTGGTACTTGTAAAATCCATGGTTATTTTGTCGAAATCGAGTCTCTTGAGGGCTAGGGTTCACTTTTCATGCACTATAGTTTTGTGTTACGGTTTAAAATCCCTCAAGCCTTCATTGTTTGCCAAAACCCTTCTTAAGCCCTAGGTGTTCTATTCCTTCATTGACTTGCTACATCTAATTTTTGGTCATTTAAGCGATAACTTATGTCTTTGAAGTCATGGGTATGACCAGCCCCTTCACCATATGTTTATCGGCTTGACAAATATTCAATAGATATAATATTTCCTCAGTTGTGGGATTCCACATTTTTCTAACTTAAGTCGCGAGGTTCTAAACTTTCATAACCTCCTGATTTAGTGACTTTGAGGTTCTTGTTATCAGCAAGTTGCGGGCCTAAAGTATTTCTTGTCCTCTAAATTCATTTACCTAAGGCGACCACCTTTCAAGTCATATCTTTTACACATGTGCATATTAACTCTTTAAGTGTGCAGGTGGGCCCTTGATTGAACAATAGATGATAAAGTGAAATCGTTAAATGCATCTCAACCACTCCAAGCTAGCCCCGCTGGAATAACATATTGTTTTCTTAAAAGCAACGGGTGAGCGGGCTTCTACTATGTGGCATGCACATGGTGTGGCTCCCACGATCTTCAAGCCTGGCAACAGTGGTGGACCCCTAGATTGACGATCCCTATTTGGTGACGTGGTTGCATCTTGACTGCTCTTTATGCCCCCCCGCTCAATCTTAATATCTATCAAAGTATTTCAACAGAATGAGTGGGCTAGTGATGCATGTCTCTGGTGGGACCTAGGTGGGAGGATGAGCGATGTAGTAGGTGTTAAGGTGTAGCTAGGTGGTGTTGCTAGATTGCACGATTAGTTGACTCACATCGTTGTTGTGAGTCATGCGGTGCTAATGATGATTGAGCGTTCCAGATTTAAAGTGATCTAAATCTGACGGTTGGGTTTTGAGGTTATGGGCCATTAGTGATAGGTGTTAGATCTTGGCATGAGTGGGACAAATCGACGGTCACAATTCAAAGTGTGATTTCCCAATGGCTAGTTGCTCATGTTCATGGGCATTGACTGTGCAGTAATGGTGCATCTGTTTCTAAGCTCCCAGATTGACTCCAAACAACTCCAAATTGTCGTCTTGTGCTTCTTCCAAGGCCAAAGTGATTGTTGAGCGGCACCATCTATTTCCTGAAGTGTTGTAGTGGTTATACTCTTTTTTAGAGTATGTTATTGTTTTGAATGCGAATTTCTTAGGGGTGCCATGCCTATTTTCAAAATGCCATCAATGTTGGAGTGCGCTCGAGGTGTCAGGGGCATTCATGTTTGGTTGTTCCATCATTTTGGGACGAAATCCTCAGTGGACTATAGTTTGATTTGGGTGCTTTGGTCTAAAACCCTAGTTTGGTTAGGGTTAGGAATTTCAAATTGAAATCTAAGTTATGTTGGCACTATAAAGGCAAGTTTTGTTGGTTTTTTTCGGGCCGTGACTTCTACTCTCCAACCTGAGAGGTCTGGTGTAGTGTTTCTATGCTTTCTGTAATTCTTTACTTTGAGTCAAGTTGAATACAGTAAGTCCTTTGGACATAGATAGGGAATGTAATGAGCTATGTTATATAATAACAACAAATGACCCCCATACAACATTTGTATTCTACTTCAATGTATATGTCAATTTGTATGTTCTCCAAATATTGTGTCCAGTATCTTTTTAATCAATATAATCAAGGGTTGTGTGGTTGCTTCAAACACATTTGTTGTTTGAGTTATGTTTATATTTTTCTATCATTCAAGGAGTGGTGTAATTTCTTGCATAGAGATAACGAGGGTATTATAGCATAGTGTTGATAACTAAGTAACACGTTGATTGTCCTTTTGTTGGTTTCATGCTACAAGGTAATAGGGTTATGAGAAGCCATGGTTGGTCTGTTGTAGGATTTTATTTCATTCCTGACTCTGTGTGGATTAGGCACTAGTCAAGGAGATTCACAAAGCATGAAGCTAGGGAAAAATCAAAAACTTTCAATTCAAAAACAATTATTGCTTTCTTAGTTTAGATTTGCTTTCATGTTTTCCCTTTCCACACTACCAGAAGCCATTGTTAGTAGTGAAGGTTGTGTAGATGATTTATCCCATTGAAGGCATTCCACCATTGTAGTGTGATGATCTACATTAATGTATAGGGATACCCACCTTGGTCGTAAAGAGCCTAGAGTGCAGAGGAGAGGCTTGCCAATCAATCATCTCTTGCTCGTTGGCCACTGACCTAGGGTCTTTGAGTATAAGGAGTAGCCACCCTTTAGAAGTGTTACCTGTTTTTTCACTTTACGCTCAACAGGTAGAGCTGAATGAAGTTCAGTTATTATTAGGTACAGGAATTTTTCCAAATTTTGCTGATAAAGTGTTCGTTGAATCATCATTGAAATCATCTTACAAATGTGTCATAAGTTTGTTGTGCAAATGTTTAAAACAGAAAATTAAGAAAATTTGCATAATAGTACTTTTATTCATTTCGTGAAAATGCTGAATCTCGCACAAGCCGCGAGAGTAACTGAGATTCTTTCTGACAATCAAAAAAATGAATACTAAATCTAAACACAGGCCACACTGCTGTAAATAGCATGAGCGTAAAAAAGAAAGCAATTCATCATTGCCTGTTACGGTGAATCAATTCGTTGGTGCTTTTAGCCATCGAGCCTTCAAGCAGTTGCAGCCTCGCTTCATCGCTCCGCATACCTGCAAAATCATTAAGGAAATAATGTTAGAGTTATACTCTAAGCAATAGTGAATTACTTTCTGTCTTACGCCTATGCTACAGACAAAAATGTAATTTGCGTTAAACCGAGCATTCATCAGATGATTGCAAGAAATCAACAGAAAAACATAGTACAATGAAAGCTTTCAGCTTCTTTTATTTTGACTAACATGTTTGTTTCAGTGTGCAGGAGCAAGTTTTTCATATTCAAATTCATTCCAGCTGATATGTGGAGTAAAACGGGCTCCCACAAGGGTTGAGCCCGGCATATTAGGTTTTCAATTACAAGAGCCAGAAAAGGAATACAGTATAGTAATATCAAATGATTAAAACAATCTAAATCAGCATATTTGAAATGATTGAGCAGTTACAATTTCCAGAAAATCAAAGGAATAGCAAAGTATCATGACAGATAACAGAGCATTCAGTATTTTATTTTGTTTCTTACACCACCAAGTGCATGCACTGTCTACAGGAGATTCAAGATAAAAGATTAATTTCAGCGTTATGGAGATTCAGCAATTACAATGACAAGAACAATGCTGTTTTGATGCTTTGGTAAAGCATTTATAGTTGAGTCATTTTTAAGGTAACAGAGGAGATAAGTTTCATATAATACTTTCTCATTGTGAAGTAGAATGCCCAATGAAAGAATGAAAGTAGACAGTTAGTGATTTATATAAAGCATGAAAATCACTATTTTATGGAGCAGCAGTCTCAGTCCATAAACAGCAACATAAACAGCCACATCAAAGGTACCAGTTATCCATCACAAAGAAATATGTTACAGCATCTTCATGAGTTACAATTTTCAGTCAATACAAGATATAGAAGGATGTTGACAGTCCCAAGCAACATTGTCCCAGATTCATAGAGATTTTTTTTTCTTGTTTTCTACCAGTTTGAAGTTCAAAACAAAAGGAAATAAGCTATCTACAGAACATTATGAGTGCACTTCAACATTTATATTGGATGGTAACAAAATATGATGGAATATCAGGCAGTATTCATGTTCAAAAGATACAGTCATTCAATGGAATACAGTTACTTTAACCAATGAAGCACCCAAAGATGCAACTCCAGAGAAACCCAAATATGTTTTAAAAGACACAAACAGGCAGCATGGAGACACTGGTAAAAGCTAAGATATGTTTTCTTTTGAAGAAGACTTGCTTGCTACTAGCAATAGCATGAGGATTACCATTATCACGGAGATGGAAATGATAAAATGTCATGGATATATCAAGAAGAGAGAGGGAACAAAATTCATATGATGAGGCGAAATATCTAGGTCTAGTATCATTCATGGCGGCCTGGGAGTGAATTTCATTCATAACAGTTTCTGTTTAGTGATAGGGTTTTTTAAAGAATACAGTTTGTATTGTCACTTATATCAGTTTTCCCTTTGTGCCATAAATATAATGAAGGAAATGCAGGGGTTTAGAGTTTGTTGAGTAAAGCCATGAAGGTGCAGGGTAACAAGTTAAATACAATGTTTATACCCAGATACGGAAAGGTGAATTTCATTCATAGCAAGGTTTAATGAGCCACGGCCTTTTCTGTCAAAGAAATATATCCAAGAATGAATGCTACAAAAAATGCATTAGAGGACAGCGCGCTTAAATCAGTGTTCAAACTCAAATTTATTCAATGGTAGCCCGAATTAACACACAGGAAGAGCATTAAGTCACCACTCCAGGCAATGTAAAAGCACGCAAATTTTAGAATGCCCGGATGGAGGAATACCCAGCACAGTAATGTTATTTCATTATTTGGAGCATGTCTTTTACTCAAAAATCCAGAAAAATCAAACCATTTCTTGAAGAGGAGTTTTCAAATATACCCAGATGAAGTTTCGAACTGAAGAATACATTTTCCTTGCTTTATAAATATTTGAAGTTTCAAACACAGAAATACAGAAACAGAGTATTATTAGCAGTACCCATGATGCTGTGAGGCCGCGGCCTGGTTGAACCAAGGTCAAAGCTATGTCAGAACAAATATGGAGTTGTTTCAGTCATATGTATAAAGGCAACTATTCAGAAAATGAGAGTGCAGAGTGTAGTGCGGCCTGGTGAAGTAATTTCACACACCCAAAAGCTGAGCATTATTTTCAGTGCCTTTCAGGGTTTTAAATAACAAAGAAAGAATTCGAAAATAACTCATAGCCGTGGTCAGAAATCTTCAGAAACTTGCTAAAATACATGGTCAAAGTCCAGAAATTGCTAAGGAATCACTAGATTAAGGTTAGCCGCAGCCAAAGACAGAAATATCTGGTGCTTATGTCCATTCTTAGCTGAAATATTGTGTTAAAATTCAATGACAGAAGGATGGAAGCTTACCACGTTTTTTTTTGTTGAGGTTTCATTCTCATACATTCTTTCTTCAGATTATTCTTCCAGCATCGATTTCAATGGAAAGAAATTCTAACAGAGAACAGAGGCGGATGACAAAATGTCAGAATATCATCATGGTCGCGCCCATAAGATAGCAAAATTTCCATGTAAATGCCCAAAAAAGAGCTCAGATTTGTGGCAAATAAGTTCCGTCTTACCTGTTACGCCCAGAATATGTCAAAAGATCATGGAAATCGACAGAAAATTGCAGGAGTCGAGCTTGAAACCCTAGTGAAGCCGCGGCCAGCTCCTTCCAGAAGTTTCTCTCTAAAAAGTCAATGTGATAATGATGGATTTTAGGGTTCGATAACCTTTTTTCACCCTAAAACATGCTTTTGAAAATTCGACAATGATTTTATTAAATCATGATGTTTTATTTATTTTCCTGCCAAAGTTTCTTTATCATCATATGGTCGGCCTATTATCATGAAGGAAATGATGTATGAAATTTTATTAAAAGAATGATAGTCGACTATAGCTTCAAATCGTATTATTATATTTATAATTTGCATTATTCAATGAATAGCTAATTTGTTAAATGATATATCACAGATCATTTAATAAATTAGTTATTTTAAACATGCGAATTATAGATATTTTAATACAATTTAAAGATATTATATCAGGCAAAGTTAACTGAGGGTGTTAGATATTTTTATCGTGCACATGTAATAGAAGTGGAGTTTCAGTTCCTATGGGCGAAGTTGATAAAAATGAGGCAGTTTTGCATGCTTTGAGCCACTTTTTCAGGGAGTTGCAGTTCAGTTGGAATAATGCATGTATCAGTTACGACTTGGCAGTGAATTTGATCTTAATTGGACTCATTTTTACTTGAGTTTGGCCACTTTTTCAGGAGATTTTCACTTGTGCTCGGATTTCACATTGTAATTGTCATCTTTTCACTTTTTGATGACTTTCAGTTCTTTCTGCATGCCTTTTTGAAAGGTTTTTGTATATATTGGAAAACTTAGCTGTTTTTTATTCTAGTTCTTATTTTCTGCCTTTGCCTTCAGCAAAGAAGAGAATCTTGTAACTCAGCTTTCAGATTAATATAGCAGTATTTTATTACAGGTTAAAAGTGCGTAATTGCAGAAGATTCCTTTGAATTCAGGACTTTAGTGTTTGCCTTCTAGATTTTGAGCATCGTTTTGTGAAGAATTTGATCGAAGAATTGCTGTGTTTCGGTTCTGAAACCTTTAGTTTTATCTGTCTTTTTCACATATCTGTATGCAATTTAGTTTGTAATCACTGGTTATACATTGTGCTTATTAATGAGTTAATACATTTTGTTGTGAAAACCTTGTTTTCCTTCAAATAGTGCATTAAATCACAAGCCTTTGTTTAAATTGTTCAAGTGACCAAATTATTGAATCTGGTTGTGTGGATTTGAGTTTTAAGAAGTTTATTGTGAATAATAATTGCAAGTCATTATCATTTAGGTGCAATCACCTCTCATAGCTTTAAGATTTCAGTTCGAGCAAGTTCTTTTCCTCTTTCCATCCAAGTCAATTAGTTTTAGGAGTTTTTTTTAATCAGGGAACCAGCCCTCTCTGGAGATTGATTCTCGAAATTAGGCAACCCACAGGCCTGAGAATCATTCCATGTTTCAACAGATTGCTAGGTTTAATTAATCAAGCGTTCGGGTGCAATCTGATTTGACAAAAGAAGACGCTAAATCATCAGCTGGAAACATCAACAAGCCTATCTCATTTTTTTTCATGACCAAAACTCTATGTAGCAGTGATAAAATATTTCAAGGTAAAACTCACATGCACTATTTCGCATGTTTCTCCATACTAATACATTTGAAGGTCAAGCAAATATTTCAACCTCTTCTTTACTTCTCACAATTGCATGTTAACATGAGACTAATCTATAATATGTCTCTGAAGCATTAAAAATGGAAAAAGTATTGAAAACTAGATGTTACAATACACTTTTCATGAAGGAAAATTGCATGCAAGTTTTCTAGAACCAACATAGGCCTCTTTATAGTCTTCCATTGAAAGCTTATTACAAACCTGGCCACCATGAAAGTATATTCACCAAGAGAGATCCAAAAGATAAAACCCTAAAGTGCTTTGGACTATTCATAATGGAACTCAAACACCTGTCAGTTGTAACTTCCCTACAAAATTCATGCAATGTAGTTTTGACATTATCAAAGTATTAACAAGATTTAACTCTTTAAGCCTTGCACACAACCTTTATGTCCTTTATACTTTTAACAACCTTAAGCCTTTGCTACAAAAACAAAATGCACATAGTTTCATGATAAAGCTAAGAGACTTATTAATTCAAAAACTATACTCCTTTCAAAACATGACGATTAATATTTTTAGAAGGCAATTTTGGATCAAAAGGATAAAAATGGAATAACATCTTTGGCAACCTCTACAAAATTTTTGCCTACTAAAACTCTAGGACCCATAGCCTTAACTATATCCATTAGGCATAAAAGTCAAATAAGTCTTGTAACAAACTAAAAATATACTTGACAACCAGTTGTAACACTCCAAGAACAACTATCCAAACACTAAAGTTGTGCCTTAGCACTTAGAGAAAATGCAAACTTACATTGTGCAACAAAACTAATTGAATTGAAAGGAAACCTATCCTAATGTACACTAAACAACAACATGACTTGCTAAAAAAAAACCATTAACTGATTCCTTGAAATAGCTTCCTTTCTTCTCGATTTTTCAATTCTTCTCATGTTTATGAGCAACAAGAAGAGATGAAACACATATTGATTGTTTATGAACAACTACAATGCTTCTTGAAGAACAAATACATACTCACTTACCATTTGAATTTGACCATACATATTACTAGTTTGAAATGGATAAGTGAGTTGAATGCATTATTCTTCAACTATAACTTCATGGTTGGGTGCAAGCATGACTTGCGGAACTTTGGTGGTCTCCATTTTGGGTAAATGTCTAATTGGGAAACCTCTTGAAAGGTTAAACTTTGAGGTATCCTTGCTGGTTTCTAGCTTATAGGTTGCTTCATCATTTTTCTAACTTGTGAAAACCACTTCTTATGACTATTTTGACAGAAACATAAATATTTTTTTCCTTATGCTCCTATTGTTCATGATTTTCCTCATCTAGAGGTTGGCTTAGCATATATTTTTTTTAAAAATGTCTCCAAATCATCCCAAAAAAAGTCCTCTTCAACCTTTTCTTTGATCTTTTGTAGAAGAGGACTGATTTTAACTTCATAACTTTGGCCAACAACCTTGTGTGTAACAACTTCATCTCTATCTTACAAAACTAGCACTTGCACCCAAAAGGGTGCAAGGGTTACGCCGATAGAAAAGTATATGTAAGTTAACATGTTAAGGAGGATATTCTTTATTGTTATTGATGTCGTATCCCAACTATACCATATACAAGGAATTTGAAAAATATGCTCTTTCCATATCACGTGTATTGGCATTCATATACATATCAAGACAATTTAACAAATCTTATTAGTTTATGTCAGTGCAACTGCACATGCAGATTTAATGCAATCCATCATATTGCTCTTCATCGAGAACATCAACATTATTGGTTGGTCTAGTGGAAGCAGCATCAATGGCAATCCCAATATCTACACTATACAAGAGAACCTATATACCAGCATTATGTCACTCATCCTTAACCGTGACTAAGACAAGAAGCTCTGTTTTTCTGGATTTTTCCACTTCATAAATGGGGCTTTGTTTTGTCCCACAGGAATTCACCTAGGATTGCGTAATGTCATAGTTAGACCAAATGCAAAGGCTTGGGGCAGGATCCTGGGCAAACCCAAGCTAGACCTTGAAAAGAAAATAGTGGCAGAAATTGTAAGAAGCTTGCTACTCCCGCATTGGATTGAATACATAATCCTCATTATCCAATCAAAGCAATTCCTCCCTGTATTTCAAGTAAAGACAAGACAAGCATAAGCTATTAAGATTATTAAAAATAAAATGACAATTAGCTTGGAAATGTAAGCTCATACAATCTATAGTCATCCACAAGCCATATAAGACTATATGCAATTGGAACAATGGAGGTAATTTGAATTGGATTTATACCTTCCTCAAGCATGTGTTCAAAAAAAGAGTTTACTTGTCACAATGATGTTGCATAAACCTAACATCAGAGCATTGTTGGAACTAAACATAATTTATCTTCTTATTAGGCAGGACCAATTAATCATTTCTGCTATATTTCTAATTGCAATCGAAGTAGAAAGCATAAATAGAAAAAGTTATAAGTTGTTATAATTAAGTTGTTTCTATATGTCAGACTATATTTGAATTCTTAAATTTGTAAAAGATGTATAACTTCATAAAATACAAATACAATTGATTATGTAGATAAATTGGTTGAAACTGGACAATGTGTCAAAAGTTAGATTATAGTTAAATGCTTAATTTTCTAAAAGATTTATAACTTTGGAAAAACACATGAAATTAGTGAAGAGGAAATGATTAAATAAATGAGCCTTTGAGAATGTTATAGATGTGTACATCATACTTTTATACAGGTTTATGCACAGGTAGTGGATGGTTACTCTTATGCATGTGAAAGGCACAAAAAGATTGCATAGGTAAGACCAGCTAAAGATGAGAGCTCTGTCATGCCTAGATTGGAAGAAACTGCATTATGATCGACTTAGAATTTACCCTTTCTTAGCTTTGATAAGGGAACTCAAAGGCACTAAGATGAATTATGATGGAGGTGTATATCTACAAATAGGATGCTTCTAATGTAATGGTTAAAGTGATAATCTAAGTTGTTGGTTCAAACACAGATTCAGAGTTCTGTTATGCCAGTACAACAATTTCTATTATGAGAAAGTTTTGAAGCTTGAAAACATGTGGCATAGTTTTGTATGGTTTTTGCATTAGCACACGTTTCGACAAGTCCATTTGGCTCTAAAACATGTGGCATAGCTTTGTATGGTTTTTGAGATCTTTGTACACATTAATACAAAGCTTGAGAGCAACCTTGAAACTCTCATTGATGCTAGGTTTTTAACCATTGTGAGATTTTTCAAAAGTGTGTTGTCTAAATCTTGTCCTTTTTGCATTGTTAGACTTCATGATATAACCGTTTCAGCTTTAAAGACATTATATCTGATATAGTTCAGCAATAAACTTTATTTTAGATTTGATCACCATAAAAATTTTAAGCATTGTATCCACTTATGGAGATTTTCCAAACAAAAATTGTTTCCAAAACAAAAATATTAAGCATACAACAATACTTTTTAATTGATTAAAATGAAGAAAGACTTGTTGCTTATAAAATTCGCATTATATGACCAACACAAAAAAAATTATTGCTCGCAATAGTAACGCAATATGACAAGCACAAGGTTGATTGGTTAAAACAAATGTGAATGATAATTTCATCTATACGGTTTAGATCACCAGGTCCGCTCATGTATTAAAATCCTGCCTCAATTTCCTAATGGTCCCAACATCCTATAATGGAATGCCATCATCATCAAAAAAAGTGATTTACAATGATATTTATTTAGCTTTGTAATTGCTAGCTGTCAAATATTCAAATTAGAGTTGGAATTTAGGAGAGGCCTAACAAAAGTTTAACAAATTTGTTCATGTAGATATTTTCAACACTTTTAACAAGAAATTTCATGTATCTTATAACCTGTCACCTCAAACATCCAAAAAATCAAGTGGTTGTATTTTTGGTGGAAGTTTGATCCAACCACAAAACCCTCAAGAGTAATGAGGATACTCTTACACTAATACTATCAAATGAGGCATACTGCGCACCACTAATATCATATAATGTCAAAGTGGAAATTGCCAAGCCAAACTAAAATTGTTGATTAAACATCGAAAAAATCAAGTGGGTGCATTGTGGGTAAAAATTTGATCCAACCACAAAACTCTCAAGAGTAACGAGGATACTCTTTAAAGTAATAAGATCAAATGATCTTATCTAATGTCAAAATGGAAATTGTTGGGCTAAATTAAAATTGTCGATATCGGATAAGGGAAGCTCAAAACCAAGGACCCAAAAGATGTCAGAGCTATATAAGTTTGTAGTACAAATTTGTGGAACATCCAATTTTTTTGAAACATTTGAAAAATATTTGTATTACATATTTTCTTATAATTAATTGAAGGAAATAATTCTAGCATTTTCAATTGTGAATATTTTGCATTGGATGCATAATAGGTGTCATAGTCATAGCCAAGTGGCTACAACGATGTTGTAGTGTCCAAATTGAAACAAAATTTTAGGAAGTTTGAATATTATTTTGTAATCCATATGTCGCTTGACAGTGGGACAGGTGTGTTGTATTGGTGATACACCTCATACAATTTTGTTACTTAGTTTTTTGCTAGATGAAAAAATGTAAAACATTAGTAAATGGGTTAGGTTCAATTTGTTAAAGAGGTGGATTAATGACATTGTTGGCAATAGGGAGGAAGCTACCTTTGTTACTATAGAGAGGGAAGAAAGCCATGAATTTTCCATGGGCAATAAAGACTAGCATTTTGAGTTTTGGATTTCATTCTATTTGTGAACCCCACTATTGTAGAGTGCATATTTTTATCATGGAACTAAAATTTTCAAATTCAACATAAAATCTTCATTTCTCACATCCAAATAAACAAAGTGAAATGTTGCAAGGAAAAAATATAACATGTCTACTGTCATTAGAAAACTATAAAAAGTTATTTCGTCTCTCTTCCCAAGCTAATCTTATCAAACTATTTATTAAACAATTTTTTTTGCTTCCCCACAAAGACAACAAATCTTCCTTGATTCAAGTTAATTTCAAATTTTAGATACTATCAAGATAATGTTAATGTGCCTCTTTGTTCTATGAATAATTGATTTTCTCTCAATACTTGTTGTCGTTATATCCAATCATCCATATATCAAAAATATTAAATGGTAAAATACATATTTTGCAATAATATTGTAACTGTTGAAAGAGAAACATTTTGAAACCATGTAACAACATATTTTATATGGGATTTTATAATTTCATTCCTTGGCCAAGACATTGACTTTAGGTGGTAAGGCTAGCCCTTAGTAAAACATTACATTGGAATCCATAGTTTTTAATAGGTAATTGTGTTGTCCAACAATACATAAATTTAAACGTTTGTATTAGTTGCTCAATGTTTCATACTCATATTTTAGTTTGCCCCTCACATTTTTGTGCACCTATTTTTCTAATTCTTGCTTTCTATTTCCAATTTCCATCATGACATTTTAGGCGCCAGTGATTTACAAGGTAAACATATACCATGACAATATGTAAAAACTAAAAAAGTAATGGAGAAAGACTTATTATGCCTTTGGAAATCATAGAAAAAATGTGGCCCTTGAAAGTGAATTGTACAAATATTAGAAGAGTAATAGGCAATTAAAGAGCTTAGCATACGTTCATAGTTTTCTAGTCCTTTAATTATGAATTATTTTCTATTTTTTATCAACATGATTTTTGTATCGCGATAATCAAGTTTCTAATTAATAACATTCATTTGAAAGACACTAGACCAAAATAAAAATGTTTATGAAAGACACTTCCTACAATGGATATGTTTTTTTAATTATAGTTCAGCTTATTCGTGTCAAGTTTAATCATAGAAAATAGGAAAAATGTCCCCCCTTATTTACTAGCATGCGCCCTATTGAAGACAAATTAAATTTAAAAAAGACTATAAATACAACACCATAAAATAGTGCACACCCCATAATAGAGTAACAAATTTTCATAAACAAAAAAAAGTGCTCACCTATGTAGTGGTGTATGCTTCATAAAGGCCTACGACTTATCTACAATTTGAAGTTTGTACTCATGTATAATAGAGGGAACCTTATAATAGATGCTTCAAAATCGAATGTGTGGAAACAAGAAGAATGGAAAGCAACTAATAATTAGGGAGTTCAGTCAAAGATTTTTGATTGATAAACATCTTCTCTGTGAGAAGGTATTCAAAATCTTAAAACATCAGCAACACGAGCAATAATAAGACTACCACCGCAACACCATAATCTTTACATGCATACTCATCAGCCATCATTGGACAGAGAAGTAAATAGGAGGTGCAGAGGCCTCAGGGAAAATGGCCTTCCTACCACATTCTTCTCAGCTTCCTAACTATAACATCTCCATTTATACAAGCCCCCCACATTAACAGAGGAACAACTTTTGTAGCAGGGAGCTGCAGAGGTATTTTATTTGTTCTTTTATATAAAATGTAATGACAAAAAAAATCATTTGAAGAGAAAACAAAAATAAATTAAACTAAATTAAAAAAGGTGCAATTGACAAAGAGTTTGCTCTAGGCATGGGATTTGGAGCACAGATCCACCCCAAATCCAATATGGGGCCCAAAGTCCATGCCCTGCCTGCACCCAGAGTGGACCACACCATGAAACCTGATTGAGAAAGAACTGTACCCGGATCTGGCTTTTTTCTGTGCAAACCAATGAACTTAGCTCTGTATGGATGCTAGCTTGTCAGGATCCATGAATATTATAATCTAGTTATTATTAATGTTTTAAGCCATTTCCCTGGATATGAAGCTTTTACTTCTAATACTTATGTGGGCAGAGAGGTATTATGAATAAAAAAATATGGCTTTATCAATGTATTCTGTCATATACCCAAAGATTCCAAACACTACCAAAAATGTTCTCAATATGACCACATCTAATTGTCTTTACACTCTAAATTCCCTCAACCACATCCCTACAACATACTCAGAGTGTCATCTCCTCCTTAGGAATAACTAATAAAATATACAGATCTTTTATTGAGAGAGGCTTAACTTATTCAGCATCGTGTAAACAAAGCCATAAATTTTTTTAAGTATTCATCTCTCTCCAATGCCTCTTTTCAAGTTACTAATCTCAATAGCTAGCATTCCAAACTTATCCATTTTATGATGCTAATTAGCAATTTTCATTTTCTCTTGCTATTACTTCAGCACCATCCTAGGTCAAAATGCCATACATAACTTACAAAATAATGGCTTTAAATCTTTACATGACTGACAAGCCTTTTAATCTTTAGCATTTCCTTTCTACATGTTTTAAAACACTCACTTGATCAATTTTTAATTTATAAATGATGCACTTCCAAATCCACTGATCTGGCCAACTGAGCACATTACAATAATTTTAAAAACAAATTCCTTGATTCTCTCCCAAGTTCATTTAAAGCTAATATTTTCTTGCATTCGATGAATCTATACATGGTACCATAGTGGAACTTATTTTTGTGAATAACATTGATCCAGAGAAACAAAACTTAGTCTTGATTACCAAGAAATAGTACTAAAATATAGAAATACAAATAACATCACTATTTTGGTAACCAGCAAGCAATACCAAAAATAGAGAAATCCGAATAACATCACTGATCATTCAGATCCATAAATGTACTTTACAAGAAGATATTGACTAAAGTAATAAAAGACATTTATAAAGAAGGTTTGAAGGTGTTAAATGCTTAATCAATCACCACATCATTTTAAATGGCATCCTCCAATGTTTATTGTTTGGATAGACAGGTGTTATGTAAGCTGACTCTGTATATAGTTTGCCTGTTAACATTTTGACAATTGTTTTACAAACAATATAATATTTTTCTTTTAAAACAACTCTTTCTTGTACACATAGCTGCATGAACCTGAGATGGCAACATTTGATATCTTGTTACATACAAACATACATTCCTTTTATCTTTGGACTGCACATTGTGTTTTGTTCATTCTTTATACAGGTGGTTTGTGGGAGAGGCTCCTGTATGCTGCTGCATTTTAGAAACCTTTTGCTCTATAAATTTTTTGCTCCTGTACGCTGTTGCATAAACTTTGGAGGTAATAATGAGCATCTTGAATGAATTTTACGACTTCCTCTAGGACAAATTCTATTTATATTATGAGTGTTATGCAGATTGTTATGAAAAGAACAATGTCAGTGTGACAATAGCTGATAAACATATTGTTCCTTGTGCTGGTGGGGAATTAGGAACCAAATAGATATCATTTGGAGAAAACAAGGATGGTATGGATTGACTAGACAATTGATTTTCATTCTGAACTTGCTCCTCTTGCGAAATGTTATTAGTATCAAGGGGTTGGCCTGACATAATAGGGAAGAGAGCAATGGTGGAGCAGGAGGCTCCAACCAACAACCGAAATAATAAAAATGAAGGATCTATTTTGCCCCAGGAACTGAATGTTGTTGTTTAAGTAGGAATAACGTGTGTACTTGTGAATGTTGGAATATGAAGAAGTTTGATAGGTACATACAAGCCACACAGATCTGCTTGTACACCCCAAAGTCATACATATCTGCACATACCACTTAGGACATTAATAAAACTATATGTACTACATACCCACATAAAAAACCATGAAGACTGTATCTACCAGCTTAGAAAATCAATAGAACTGCAGAGATAGACCCACAAATGAAAATAATCATGCGTAACTGCAGGTAGAAGCAGCAGCTATGCACATACATTCCACCGAAAAAGCATCAAAATAACACCAAGATCATATTGAGAAAAAATATTAAATCCCTCATGGACTCCAAAGAAATAAATTAAAAGTATTACATGGCATCGCTATATGGCCACCTAAGGCAGAAAATATTAAAGGATCAACAATATACATGTTGGTACAACACCCAAGATGTAGCCAATAAAAAGGGCAGCACAGCAGCAAAGGTGCCCTCAAAATTCCTTCAAAATCGTCAATGATATAATTTCGCCTGATTTGCTTGCAGATATTGTTCGATTTGGTCATTCACAATTGAAATCCACAAATAAATCTCAATATTCAACACAAATGTGATCCCAGACAGAATCACCTCACGATTTGCTTTTTTAAATAAAGTGATTGGTACCAACTTAAAATATTATTATTATTCATTTCTTTCATTTTATTTGTTAGACTATGGAAAATGAAGAAATAGGGTATGGGCTCTTCCAATGGATTTAATTCTGAAAAGGGGACAGGACACATGACACACTGTATATGAAAGTTTCACCTGTTTTAAGTTTTTACACTCAAGTCAGGCAGTTTCTACTCTTCACCAATGCAAAATTTTCCTAGTTTTCAAAGTTTAAAAACCAATCATTCGACAAACTGATACCCTTCGTGTATGTATTCATTGGAGAGTTGCGAATATACTTTCCAAAAATGTCAAACTTACAGGAAAATGAGACTGCATGACAAAATTACACTTTACTGGTTCATAGCAGAAAATGAATTTTCAAATTAAAGAAAAATAAATTGATTTTGGATTTTGACCTCTCTAGGACTTGAACTTGGGAGTAACCAACTCAGAGACTAAAATCTTTGGGAATTAGTGTGAATAAATTCAGATTTTAAGTGTATTGGGCTTTGTGGGATTTGAAACTGATCCCTCCATCTTGCGGAAGACCTTTCTCAATTGACTTGGAATACATCATAAATACATGGATTAAAATTTAGAAACAAATATGAGAGTTAAGGAACAAAGTTTAAACCACTTTGGATTTTATTTTTCACCATGATTTGGATGTGGCATGATTGATTGCCTCGTATTTCACCAACAATAGTAGTAGAGCCTCTTAAGATTCATCTGGAAACTCCCATTTTGGTATATTCACCAAAAGTGTATTTGGATTTTTAATATCCACAAAGGGCAATTTACCCAACTTTGACCTAACTTATGAGAGGCTGCTGGGTCCCATTGGTTGTTAGCCATTTATTCCAAAGATGCAGACAATTAACATTTGACAGAAAATTTGCGTGTTAGCTGTTTGTGTTGTGTCTACAGAACAAGTCCATTTTGCATGTGAACTAATGGTGTTTGATTGTCCACAAGCAATTCTTAGCAATCCCCAATTCAATATAGATAATCTCTATCAGTCGAGCTTGTGATGTACAGGTTCAGAGGTGTGATATTTGTGGTCTCTGTTCCTCATTGGCAGATTTGGTTTTAGCTGCTGCCAATATTCAGGGTTCCTGTTGAAATGAACTCTACAATGCAAGAGGTATTTCTAGACTGTAACAGTGGTAGCAAAAATAAATTATCTCTAAGATCGAGGAGAGAATGATAAGACAGTTTCCTTTATTTGGTAGATAATTTTAAAGCCCAAGACAAAGCCCGTGGTGTTGAGCTTCTGAACATTGTAATTCTATGCTACATAAACTCCAAAGTCTAAATTGAGTGTTTGATACAAAGTGCATACTGCTTTGTTTTATGCTAGTCACTTGCTCCCGGTAAGAAAATTAGAATTGGAGAAATTATGAAGGCACAAATTAAAAAAAAAAAAATAGTTTAAAGCTTTCAACTTCAAAAAACTAAGAAATGTTAAGAAATTCAGAGAGTAAAATACAGTTTTTCACAATGTTCCACGGAGTTTCGGGGACGGGGACGGGGGGACGGCGGGGGACGTGTTTCCGAGATGGGAGACGGGGGGCCTAAATTGGGGGACGGCGGGGGGACGGCGGCGGGGGGGCGGCGGGGGGGTGGCGCTAAAATACATATAGTACTTGAAAATTAAAACTTAAAAGATTAATAATTTAATTGTCTAAACTCTAAACACAATAACACATTGCAATAATATATCATTTCATTGACATTGGAAATGCAACAAGAACTATATCAATATGTTTCATAATTTGAGTTTCATAATCATGATTCATGAATCATAATTTGATAATTACAATCAAGTATCACTGTATTATCAATGTTCAAACTTCAAACTTCCAAAACAGAGTACAAGTAACAAAATACTGAAAATAGTAAATACTAATAGACTAATAGTAAATCAAAATGGCTCCAGGCTAATGGCCTGATGCTGCTAATGATCTAATCATCTCCAAGCTCCATGCCAATCTCCTCATCACTAGAACTGCTAGACTCCGCATGCTGAAGCTCATCTAAACCAATACCAACCAGCCCTGTCTCTGTAGGATCATCATCTATCTGTGATGGCTCTTCTGGCTCTACATCCCATCTGGCTGCTGGACTCTCCTTGTATGTAGTTGTGTTGCGGTCAACTAGACGTAAGGCACTATGTACAGCCACAAGCTTCTCTGCCCTCCTAGAAGTAAGCCTGTTCCTCTTAACAGAGTGGATGAAGCTATAAGTGGACCAGTTCCTCTCAACAGCAGAAGAACTAGAAACCTGGGACAGCAAACGAATGGCTAGAGTAGTAATCAAAGATCTAGGCCCATGCATAGTCCACCACAACTTGGGGTCCTCCTCTGACATAGTCTCCAAATCTACCTTGGCCGCCTCTGAATATCCCCAAAGAGTGGCAAATTTTGTCCACTCGGTACGAAGCAAGCTGGCCTCTGTAGGATCATACATTCTGTCAATGGCCTTCATGAACCCTTCCTTCACCTCAGCATCCTCTATAGGTGTTATTCTGCCGGGACGTGGCACATACCACTTCGGGTTCAATGCATAGGCAGCCATGTGTAAGGGAGTGTTGAGCTTCTCCCATCTATGCTGAATGATTGGATAAATGTGCTCGGTGTAGAATTGCATTGTGGGGTCCTTCTCTCGCACTTTAGCCTTCATTTGATCAAGCATGGAATCAATGCACTCGTATACCTCTCCAAGGGAAGGTGCATTAGAGTCCCCAAATCTAATAACCTTGAAGACTGGATCAATGATGGAGACAATATATGTGGCATCAGCCCAAAAGACATCATTCTTCACCACCTCCTTAACCCTCAACCCCTGCTGTGTCTTCGACTCAGGCCATCGGTTCCACTCTGCTGTCATTACCATTACTTGCAATGGCTCTTGCAACTCAAGCATCCTCTCCAAGAGAATAAAGTATGATGCATACCGAGTCTCTATAGGTTTCAGGAATTCCTTCTTGGAGAAGGTTCTGAAAAGTGCATGTGAAGTATGGTGGTTGCAGATAAACATCTGCACATCTCTAGCATCACTCACAATTGATTTGATCCAGCTGATTTTACCCATGTCCTTAAGTGCATTATTCATAGCATGCACACAGCAAGGAGTCCACCAAATGTGTCTATAGGCTGCCTCAACCAACTTCCCTGCAGCTCTACACACATGGGCCGCATCTGTCACTACCTGCACCACATTCTGTGGCCCAACCTCCTCTATGGCATCCTTGAGAATCTGGAATTGATAATGAGCATCCCTATGCCCTGAACAATCAATATTCCCAGGAATAAGAGGTGACATGACATGAGAGGGACGATGCCTAATGTCCGACCACCCATCCATGACTATGCTGCATCCACTTGAGACCCAGGTTCTCTTCATCTTCTCCATCAAAATATTAATCTTGGAATAGTTATGATCCAAGATTGTTGTCCTCAACTTAGTTTCCCCTAGTGGCACATATGATGGTCCGCCCTTATTACCTTTGACATAGCTTCCTTGTAATAAGGAGAGCGAGCCACATGGAATGGAAATGCCATTGGCAAAGAAGAATTTGCCAATAGCATCATCTGCCTCATCCTTTGCTTGTGCATTGAATAAATCTGCCAATGGATGTGAACTTGAAGATGCCACTTTACGTTTCCCCTTAGGCTCTCCTACACATGAACTGAATGGATTTGGTGGCCTTTGACTCTGCAAAGTAGAAGTAGAAACTGCTGCAATCTGATCAGCCTTACTCCTATGTGCCAATGTAGCTGTCATAGGTGTTGCTTCCTCATCCGAACCCCATAATTTTAAAATTTCAGCTCTATACTTTGCATTGTTTTCCACCTTCTTACAAACATCTACACCTTTGCCTCGAATAAGAAGAAAGTGAGAATTAGTTCTAGTAATGCTCCCAAACCAGTCAAGATGACAAAGATGGCACACCCACTTTCTAGTGCCCCCACGTGACCCAGGCTGTTTCGGCATCTTAGTTGCAAATTGTTTTAATGGTGATTTTGGATCAAAGGGGCCCTTGGCATATTTTTGGAGGATTTTTGAAGGGCATTTATCTTTGACTCTTCTACTCTCAATAGAACCTGCTTCAGCTTGAGTCTGAGTATTTGAGTCATGTTCACCCTCTTCTACTTCTATTTGAAATTCTGAATCATCAGATTCATTTTCACTTCCACTTCCACTTCCAATTTCTGCTTCAACCTCCTCACCCTCAACCTCATCGCCACTTCTATTGATTGAACTCATTATGATAATCAGATAATGTCAAATGAGGCTGCAAAAAAGATTTAAAAACAAAATCAGACCTCTATAATTTATTGCAAAAGATGAAATCATGAAAATAAAAAAACAATATGATGTTATCACTTATCATTTATCAATGTTATCATGTTTCCAACTTTCCATTTCAAAGTTTTTAACTTTTAAATTTTAAATTGACAATGTGCCTCAAAGAGATGTCATCTAATGGAATGCAATGATTGGAGGAATTTTGTTTGTGAGTGTGAAGTTTTATACTTCATTTGATGAATTATTATTTTACAGTGGCAGCCGCAGGGTTTACTTTTTCGAATTGAGACTATAGAGGAATTTTGTCAAATGTTGTAATTACTAATTGCAAACTTGCAACTGCCTTGTAGACATGTATGCAAAATCAAAAATGCCAAAATGTGGAAGCATAGACGAGACATGTGAACTTTTTTAGTTTTTATTTTTTGACAGTGTGCCTCAACTTCAAGGCTCAAAGAGATGTCATCTCAATTCAAATGGAATGCAATGATTGCAGGATATGCAGTTGCCGTTGCGAACATGTGAACTTTTTTACTTTTTGACAGTGTGCCTCAAGGCCCTCAACTTCAAGGCTCAAAGAGATGTCATCTCAATTCAAAATTTCAAATGGAATGCAATGATTGCAGGATATGCAGTTGCTGTTGCAGTGTGCAACAGCAACTGCATATCCTGCAATCATTGCATTCCATTTGAATTGAGATTGCAGGATATGCAGTTGCTGTTGCAGTGTGCAACAGCAACTGCATATCCTGCAATCATTGCATTCCATTTGAATTGAGATGACATATTGACATCTCTTTCAGCCTTGAAGTTGAGGCACACTGTCAGAAAGTAAAAAAGTTAAACATGTCTCGGCTATGCTTCCACATTTTGGCATTTTCATTTTGCAAATTTGCATACATGTCTACAGGGCAGTTGCACTTGCAACTACAACATCTAACAAAATTCCTCTATAGTCTCAATTCAAAATTCAAATGGAATGCAATGATTGCAGGATATGCAGTTGTTGTTGCACTGCAACAACAACTGCATATCCTGCAATCATTGCATTCTAATTTCTGATTCCATTTATTTGCTCATACTCATAGAGATGTCCGCTCATGGAATGCAAATTATGCAATGGTTGCAATTATTATTAATTTATTTGCTAACTCACAGAGATGTCCGCTCATGGAATGCAATGGTCGCGCAGCCTGCAGTTGCAATTATTATTAATTTATTTGCTAACTCACAGAGATGCCTGCTCATGGAATGCAATGGTCACGCGGCTTCCGTGAAACCCCGCTGACCATTGTGACGGCGAGCGGACATCTCGGTGGCGCAACCAGGGTTTCAACGCTTTGCATACAAATGCTGAACGCGAAAGCCAAAACGGAAGGGTTCAAAAAATGAAATACACCTCTCAAATGCGCCGAATGCAACGCTGCCAGACCTGGCCAAAACCCGGGCTGCTAAGTGTGTTCGATATTGAGCATCACTCTTTGGCATCGTCGAAGTAAGTATAATAAAACTGTAGGGTTAAAATGTTTTAACTTTTTCAATTTTAACCGGGCGCTTCCATCGCTTTCCAGCCATGCTTCGCGGCGAAAGTCGTGGGAAACGCCTCTTCCGAGGTGAGACGGCGTGGGGACGGGCGGCGTACGGAGAGACGGGCGGGAGGGATCGCTTCCCCAGCGCCTCCCCGCTCCCTGGAACGCCCCAAACGCTGCAGGTTTTCTCGGGGACGCTGGGCCCCTGCGGGAACACCGCTCTTCGTGCCCGGCATATTGTGGCTCCAGATATGGTGCTCAGGCATAACAAGACCAGCATGATGGCATCCCTCTTCAACCAACAATTATCTGCACAGTAAATTACACATTTTCAGGGTTGCACAGTGGCTCCAGATATGGCACTGAGGCAAAACAAAACCAGCATGATGGCGTCCCCCTTCAACCAACAATCATCCTCTTTAATCTACAAACATCCTCTCCTTTTCTGACGAATGCCTCTTCTTTCAGAAACATGTGTATGTGTCAACTATCACAACATTCTCTCCATTTCTTTCCCATGGCTAAGATGCCACATGTTATGAAACTAGGATCCCCATTCTATTAACAAAATTTGAATAGGATGCCCATTCAGGAATAGAGGACATATGCAATGGTGATTTAAAAGGTAAAATGTAAAACTGTAACTGCCTTTTATAATCTGGGGTTTCTTGAAAATATTTAATTAAAATTTCTGCTAGGTTTTTAAATTTCCAGGAGAGCGGCATGGTTATCCTTCCCTTTTCACTGGGTGTCTAAATTTCAAACACATACAAGATTCTGGGGTTTAGATAAGTCCAACATGGCAAACACAATTCTTAAGACTTTAGTTTTGTTCAGAGATCTGTGAGCTTCTGAGCATGCTGAAAGGTGATTGAATTCTTTACTGATGTCTGATATAAATAACTTACCACAAATGGTGTATAAAATTGAAACAATCAAACATTGACACCAAAATGGAAATAAGCAGAGTTCTTTGGAGAGATAACTTGTCTTAGAAATTAAGTGCAGTTAGCTCAAAGTGCTTTAAAAGAGAGAAATGTGAAGAAAATGAATAAATTTGTGGATCTGTTAGGGATACCTCCAGTTTTGTGGATGGGGTATTCTATCACCATTGAGGTAAATTGCTACGGGAAAACAATTATATTTTTGCTGCTGGACATGTTTGGTGGGCTTGCTTTGATGATTCCTTTCTCCTGACCAATGGGGATGTTTGTAATCTAAATGCTATCTATGCAGGCTTGTTCCATGTAATCCAGAGTGGTCTATGAGCCAGTTTTCTGGCCTTTGTGTATCAAGTTAGTTCAGGCATCAAGTGACGTAAGTTGGGTTTTGTGCCTCATTAGTGATAACAAAACATTATTTGTTTGTTTTTATCAATAATAGCAATAAGAAGATCCGTAGGTCATAAAAGCAATTAAGTTATTTGAGTTTTGTCTATCAAAAAGATAAGAAGGATGTAAGTTAGGTCTTGTAAGCGGAAGAATATGCTTTGTAAACCAGAGAGAGATTAATTCAAGTAAAGATTTATCTATAATTAAAATGCCTCCATGGTAGTCTGCACTTGGAGAACAATCAACAAATAACCTACAAACTGTAAGGACATAACAAGTTAAAACAATACAACAGAACATAAATGCAGAAATATCAAACACCAATATGAAACTGTTTTGCAACACAAATATTGTAGACCAAACGACATAGTAGAAAAGCATTTATTAATTTTTATAGGAACTCAATCGTGTAGCATATAAAAAATGAGACATCTGACGGTCAATACAGGAAGAAGATTAAAAAGATTCACAATAGGAGCAAAAGAAAACACAAAATTGGAACAACCTCCGTTTGGATATTTCATTGCCCATGCATTCATTGATCATGTTTGTATTGATTGCCTGGGTCAAATCCCGGTCGTTGATCAGCAACCCAAGCGTCACCACCACCGTCCTCAGAAACACTCCCGCTAGAAAGCTCCTCGGGCTCCCTGTCCACATCCTTATTGAGGCTCCCTGACCGCCATGTCTGCCGGCCACCATGCGGAGCGTTAGAAAACAAATGCGGCCTCTTTATAACCCCGGCTTCAAAAAATCTCACAGAAAACGCTAAAAAAATTCGCCTTCAGAAAATGTGGGGGAAAATTGAAAGAAAACAATAGTTGCGAGTTAATATCTGTTTTCACATGACGAATGTGAGGAATTTCGATCTGATTCGGGGGATCTGATTTTATCGCCGCGAGCCAGAAACCAGCAAACTATTTCAACGGAAAACCAGGGGCGGTCGGCAAACCAGGAGCTGTTTGAAGGCGTGAGACAGGTTTTGGCTCAAATCTCACACTATATATAGCCTATCGGCTAACAAGGTTGTCCTCACTTTTCTTATCATGGAACAACATATTTTCATGCTCATTCTCATCCTCTATGTGCTCCAAGACTTTTGATGTCACTAAAACTTTTATGCTCTCTTCTTCTTGCTCAATGAAAGAAAGAAGTTCATCAAATAAGAATGGAAAATCGTCATTTTTTACCACCTCTTTCTTGCTTGTTATCTTGCTGCCCCAAAAGACCATGCTCTTCAACCCGCTCTCCTAGATGATCTTGCTCATGAACCTCTTGTTGTAAGTATGATTTTTCTTTCTATGCATCATGTTCAAGTGTATGAATAACAAGAAAATCTTCTTGTTCCTCCTCAAAAACTTCCTCTTCTTGTTCATTAAACCAACTATCTTAGTAGACAATGGGACCATATTTGCAAAGGAAAATGGTGATAGGACAAGAAGGTTGATTGTAAATGTTTTGTTGGGTTTCTCGAGGAAGTATACATTTTGGAGAAGGTTCTTGAGGGATACTAGGCTCTTGCAAAGGATGTTCAAAGTCTTGCAAAGGATTTAGATCTCTAAACTTGGAATTTCAAAACTTAAAAGATTGACTTGAAGACTCAAAAGGCATACCTTTCTTGAAACTTGGGATTTCATACTTGGGAACCTCTTCCTTTATAGGCTGATTTGGAATGCAATTAACTGATTAGTTTTCTGACCTTTGCACTTGAGCAAGCAAAAGCTTCATCTGCTCTTGTTTGGCAGCAATCTATTTTGTAAGAAACTCTTCATGTCATTCCCTTTGGGAAGCCAACTCCTACTAATGTTGGTCGGCTTGATAATCCAACTCTTCTTACTGCAAGTTATACTCTTGATCTCTTTTGATTTCTTTGAGTTGTCTTTGAAGGTTTAACATTATATCTTTAATTCTCGAGTTATCAACATTTGAAGGTTCGCTATGAGGATAGCCATGTTGGCTTGAATTGAAATGGCCTTCTTGTGGCTGAGCCTAAACATGTGTAGGCTAAAATGAGCCTTGAGCAAGGGTGGTTGGGGGGTAAACATGACAAGTATGCTGATAACCTACCATTAATGGATTATTTGGGATAAAATCAATAATATTTTTTGTTTGGTATGGCTGGTATAAGGGTATATGAACAAAATTTTCATGAAATGGAGGATGGTACAACTTATCTTCATAAAATGAAGACATGATACAACATTCAAACAAGCTGAAAAATTCATAGACATGCTCAAAATCATAATAATGAAGACTATTTTTTCTAAATCTTGAACTACATACCAGCACTAGTCTTCTTGAAACTAGTGTATTGAACTTGGAGTCGCTAGGTCTATGAACATTTTTCCTTTAAAGGAAGAAATTACTAATATACATACCAAATATCAACAATGATAAGACAAATGTTGAACTGAGATAGTTCAAATCATTCAACCACCTCATGAAACATGGGATGATCTCCTTGAGTGTAGGCTTAGATGGTGGAGATCAACCTCCAGAGAGGGTTGGTTCCCTTGGAACTTCACCTAATTTAACCTATGCTACTATTGTTTGTTGAGAAAAGGGTAAGAAGGAAACATGAAAATGAATCCTAAACTAAAAGGTGTTAGATTTGTGAATAAAACAAGACACCAAATCAAACAATGAACAAAACACCTTCTACTCAAGAGCTCTGCAAAACAAAGATTTGTTATTCCTCAAAAAGAAAATACTTATAGAATGAATAATACAAGAGAGAATGAATGCTTTATAAGAGAAACCCTAATGATAAAGGTATTAGATCATGACAAGTGTCAACATCTTGTGTGATGAGATGAATTGATCTAATATTAGTTTTGTAGTTAACATAAATAAAGCATTGAGTTAATTAATGAAACAAACCTAAGTTTAGCTTAAGTGCATTAGAATTAGAATAATAATTAATTAAAAATTAATTAATTATTCTCTAATACATGATAACTCTAACACCCCCCTAAGTGTAACTTAGGGAGTAGCTAAATAACTCTAAAAACATATACGTAAAAAGGAAAGAAAGCATGAATGGTTCTTGAGAACTAGGCCTAATGAAGTACGTAGTACAACTAAAGAATCTCTTAAAAGTCAATAAATGGAGAAAACCTCATTGGAAAAACTCCACTCCAAAAAGAGATGAAAGCATGTAAAAAAACATGAAGGAAGTCCTCATGAAAAACCCACAAGAACAACTTCCTTCACCCCAAACATTGATCACAACGAAAGACAGTGAGGTGATGCCAAAGGTTTCGTGAAGATTTCTACAACCTACTCCTCTGTAGGCATGTACTCCAAGGTGAGAAAACCATCCTTAATCAACTGTCGTATGAAGTGCATGTGGATCTCTATGTGCTTAGCATGTTGATGCTCCATTGGATTGCAAGAAATGTGAATGGAACTTTGATTGTTGCAACAAAGAATAGTGGGACTATCAAGAGGAAAACTAAATGTAGTCAAAGACTATTGAAGCCACAAAATCTCCTGGATGGCAAAAATTGTTGCACGATACTCAACCTTTGTGGATGGTAATGCAATAGCAAATTGCTACTTGCAAGACCATGTAATGGGGCCAGAACCAAGGTAGAAAACAAACCCAGAAGTAGACTTCCTATCATTGACATCGTTAACCCAATATGAGTCAATGAATCCAATGATCCAAGGATCTCCTGATGCATAGTGAATACCATAATGTGACATGCCCTGAATATATCTCGAAATTCATTTGGAAGCTTGACAATGATTCTCATTTGGATCATGTGAGAACCAAGAGATAAGACCAATTGCAAACGAAAGATCAAGATGTGAATGTGTCAGGTACAAAAGACTGCCAACCAATTGCTTGTATAATGTAGCATCTAGTGAAGGAGTAGTACAAGTGGAAGATAATACAACACTTGACTGGAATGGTGTGGGGTTTGGATTGCAATAAAGCATGACAAGAGCATACTTTTGTTCAAATATGAAAATCCCATTCGAACACTGAATAACATGTAAACCAAGAAAGTAGTGTAAAAGGTTGAGATCTATCATTTCAAACTGCTCCATCAAAGCTCATTGAACATTATGGATCATGGAGGATGAATCGCCTGTAAGGATCAAATCATCCACATATACAACAAGGATCAAAATATCACTCATATCTCTGAATGTACATTGTGGGATTGGAATGACATTATATGAAGCTAAAAGAAAGCAAAAAAGTGTCTATATTCTCATACCAAGCCCAAGGGTCTGTTTGAGACCATATAGTGAACAACGAAGTCTGAAAACCAGTGAAGATTCCTCAGTAAAACCATGTGCCCAATCCATATAAATATCCTCATGAAGATCACCATGAAGACACTCTTCACATTTGTATGAAATACTGACCATCCTTGTGAAGCTACAAGGGAAAACACAAGGTGAATAGAATTCATCTTGGCAACAGGGGCAAAGGTCTTAAAATAATAAATACCTTTGACTTGAGAGAAACCCTTTGCAACAAGATGAGCCTTATACTTATCAATAGAACCATCTGCAACATATTTGGTACTATACACTACACCAAACCAACTTTCTTCCCTTAGGAAGAGGAACTAAATCCCAAGTATGATTCTTCATCAGAGAAGAAAACTCATTTTCCATAGCACTAACCCACTTAGGAATACCAACTAACTTTGAAAAATTGTAACGATCATCTGAAATGGTATGACTAAAAAGTCCAACACTCGATGTTTGTGTGTGTGACAAGATTCTAAAGGATCACCTGCCAAAGGTCTAATTACATCAATAGTATTGATGGCCCACTTGGGTAAAGAATGAATATTTGGAGGTGGTGGGATAGCTAGAGCATCATACTCATCCTCAAGATATGAGGAGTGAGTAGTAGGAGATGATGGAGAAGCTGGGGATGGAGAATCCATAAAAGGAAAGCGCTCATCAAACTAGACATCTTATCATAACAAGACCTCTTTGGAATCAGAATCAAACAACCTCTACTCCTTAACATCCTCACAATAGCCAACAAATATGAGTGGTTGGCTCTTCCTCTCCATGCCTTTCCACTGAGCTTCAAGAATGAATTCCCAAGCCTCACTACTAAAGACTCTGAATGAAGATATATCGAGCTTGACATGGGACCAAGCCTCCTCATAAGTCATCTATTGTAATGTCTTGTGAGGCATACAATTCTAAATATAATTGGCACAATTAACTACCTTATCCCAAAATGAAGAATGCATATCTCATGACTGAGTCATATAGTTTGCCATCTCCCATAAAGTTATTTTCTTTTGCTTAGCAACACCACTCTGCTGAGGAGTGCATGGAACTATAAGTTCAGCTACAAACCATGATGAGTGAAAAATTCCTTGAAAGTATGATTAACATACTCCCAAATCTGTGTGTATTTGTCAAATAGAAAGACCAGATTGCTTCTCCACAAATACCTTAAATATTCTAAAAGAATCAAAGGTGTAATCAAAGGAAAATCAGATTTGTTAGATTGTTAGATCAATAACATCAAAAATCCAAAGAGGCTATCAAGAACAATGGAAAATCAAAACAAATAACGATTATACCTTCCTTTCCTTCCATGCTTCACCTTCATAGCACCTTCTTACTTGCTGAATGATATTGTGCCCTCAGATTCGTTGTGCGAGCAATCTAGAATGCCTAAGCCCTACAACAAGATTCGAAGGATTTGATATGCCTATGACTATTGTAAATGCCTATGTCTATGTCTAAACAAATGCCAATATTAATCAAATGCCTATGACAAAATATGTGAAACTAAGTAAATGCCTATAGTAATTACGCAAAATGTGTCTCGAAAAATGAGAAGAAGATGGCATTTTATAGAAAATGCCATTTCGAATGGACGAACAAGATAAATCAATGAAATGAACGATCCAGATTACACCTGAGAATCCCTAACTAGGGTTAGGGCAAAATCCTTAATCGAACAGTCAGAATAAAATCAGATCAACGGTGGAGAATAAATGAGGAAATTAATTAGAAAATAAAGATTTTCGAAAAATCAAGAAGATAAGATTGCATGATTTGCCAGATTCGAAAATTCAAAGAGATAAGACTTGACCTAAAGATCAGATTTAGAAAATCAAGAATCTGCCCGATTGCTTGATTTTTGGAAGACTAATTACTAATTTGAATTAAAATAATTCAAATTATGGATTTCGAGAGATAATAAATAATCTTTTTCAGATTATTTATCAAAAAGGACTGACAGTTAGGATTGACATGACATTTTAAATAATTTAATTTATTTAAAATGAGAAGAATATTA